>JAQFXN010003296.1:0-11157 GCA_034693365.1 Liacarus xylariae | reverse complement strand
ATTAATATTGGACTATATGTGGGTAGTCTAGAAAGGCTTCACAAGTAGTCCATTTTCGAATCTCCACGACTTTATATTTATGTATAGTATTTAAGTTTGATTAATAAATTAATATTAAGTTCAAAATTGTTTTATAAACTCTTATTCTGAATATAAATAATTTATTTAATTTTAACAATATTTTAAAATTAAATGCCGAATAAACTGTTCGAGAAAGTGTGTGTGGTTTGTGAAGCTAAAGCAAGTGGTAATGTTGGCTTTTTGTTTTTATCACTTTTCAGCACTGAGCAGACTTATAAAGAATCAAAGGGGGGTATAAATAGATGTAGTTTGACACAATTCCTCTTATAATTTTTGATGAAATTACGAAATGTCAGTTTTTACTATGCTAATTTTACACATTTCATAAGAGTGTTCATTTTTCTAAGCAAATAGCATTGTATTTCTCTTCATTCAATATAGAAGTTACACAGAAATATCATTATTTTGTATATTTATACAGAATATAGTAAAATATTACAGAATCAACAGAATATTCTGTTTTTTTGGACGAAAATTTCAGTTTTTTTCTTGATAAATTTGGAAAAGTGCAGGAAAAAACAACATTTTATACCCTACTCTTAGTTATTGCACATATTTTTATATAACTTTTTAACAACATAATTTCTTTTCATTAATGTTTGTATATTTTTATTAGGATTTAATTTTAATGCCATTACATGTGAATCGTGTAAAGCATTCTTTAGGAGAAACTCATTGAAAAATAAGGTATTCAATGAAATAAAGTTATTCTTACAAATTAATTAGTTTATTTATTTTGTCGTTTTAATTGTGTCACAAAGAAATTCAAGTGCTTTTCAATAGACGATTGCAAAATAAGCAGGTCCAATAGAAAATGGTGTAAAAAGTGTCGATTGAAGAAATGTTTTGACCAGGGAATGAGAACAGTAAGTTTATTGGTTATTTGATAATTTCTAACTTGTCAGACCAACGTATAAGAAAATAACAAGGTTTTATAAATTATTTAAACTATAACTAAATAACTACAAACTACCGGTTGCTTCCCTTCTCTATGGACAAATTTAATTCTGTAATTAAGACAGGTTATTTGTAGAATGAATGATGAATTATCACAGAGAATTAATTTAGAATCTAAAATACAAAACTGAATAAAAAAACCTAGCCAAGTGAGATTATTTTAATTATAAATCAAATTTAAATCCAGCAAGTCTCCTTAAATAATACTGTAGAATTAAAAAATGTTCTTGAATTTTAGGAACTTGATAAAATAAATTTACCTAAAAGATACTAGTATCTTAGTTGATTCAGGCTGCTTCACAAGGTTGGAAAATCTTCGCGGTAAGAAAAACTTATAGATCAGGAAGTACTTCAAATTCAAAATACTTCAACAAGTTATTATAGAAAAATTTAAAGAATGTAGTACTATAATTCTATAAAGTTGTAAGTAATTACCTATTTTTCTGCATCACTACTTACAGCATTTGTTTTCAAACTAGAGGTCCAAAACGGATCGAATCGGATTGCCTTGAGAAAAAAGTCGGTTGGGATCGTATAGTTAATTTTGTAGCCGTTTTGGACCTTTATTTCAAAATAAGAAACCTAATACATATTTTTTATTTATTTATCTATTCTATACTTTTCTAATTGTATTCATTGAGAAGGGAGTACTTCACTTCACCGAATATCAGTTCCCCGAATATCACTTCCCCAAAATCTGAATAATTATTAATAATAATTAAAGTCTAAATAAATTATAAATAAATCATTTATATGAGTCTCTAATAATTATTATAAATTCAATTCTGTAATATTAATTGGTTTATAATTTTTTAAATCAATCGAGAAATAAATTTAGTAAAAGTGACTTCGGGAAAGTGATTACAACCGATTGAGAAAGTTGTTTGTCCTCTAGAGCTCTATTGTTATATATAATAAAAATTCATTTATAGGACTTAATACTGACTGAGGAGGAGAAAGAATTGCGAAGAATTAAAATCAATGAAAATAAAAATAAGTTTCAAAAAATTACAAAAGACAGTGAACTGAATGAACAGATAGAGTGGGCACTGAATGAAGACTTGGATTTGAATAGCAGCTATTCAGAGGATGTTTTCACTACTAATCAATGCAATGAAATCACAACTAATTCTGATTCCCAACAGACGATGGAAATGGAAATATATTACCCGAACAACAGTACCAGTGACTTAGTTTCGGATGATATTTCCCAAACACTTTCTGCAACTGAGCTCTCATTAGTGCCAATCGAGAGACCAATAAATGATTGCAACAATTATTTCAATGAATTAGAAATTAATAAATTAAGAGAACTTCAAAACGCTATACAATTACTCCGAACTCAAGATATTAGACTCTTTGATCCCTTAGACTCGTTTGTAGTGAAGGAATATTGGCAGGCGTTGAACGCAATGTGCCATAAGGCTGATTATGACATACGAAAGATTGTAAAAATGTCCAAATGTCTGAATGCATTCAGAAGTCTCTGTGCGGACGACCAAATAGTTTTGCTTAAATACGGCTCAATTGAGATCATTTGTCTGCGAGTGATCTTGAATTATAACTTTGATTACGATTATTGGCATATTCTTACTGTAAGTACAGAACGGAATTATATACTCAACTCCGATAAACACATTAGAATAAGGTTTTAATTTAGCATGTCAATGATTGAATAACTCCTTACTACTGATTCTATCAATAGCTAATTTCAAAGATGAAAAAGATTGTCAAAACTTAAATACATTATAAGTCAAATAAATATAATTACTGGGACTAAGAAATACAATGTAGCGCAATTAGCATTGAGCTAGCATGAGTTTACGTTTGATTAATTTCTAAAAGACACTTCTATGTTGCCCTTACCTTATATACAAATGATTTACATCAAATGGTTTCATCTAAGACCTTAAAAGACTATTTGGAAATTGTTGTGGATATACTGTGGTGGACAATTCCAACTAGAATGGGATATTCCCTGTAAATCACTTATAGCTACACTGACCAAAACTCCTTTTTTATAGAGGAGTTTCCTCTTTTCGAAGGGTTTCTCCTCTTTTTTTAGAACGACTCCTTTATTCCTTTTTTCTCTTTTCAATGATATTTGTCAATATACCAAATATAATAGATATTTTGTAAAACAACAGGTATATTTTTCAGTAATAAAGGATATTATTAACATTGAATAGATTTTTCATGTGAAATATTATAGAATTTTGTTTCTATATTTAATAACATTCTTATTCAAATGCCTATAAAATTGTTAATTCAAACAAACAATTATCTTTACTCTTAAAGCATTTGATATTGTAGTCATTGATTATCATAGTAAATATAAGCGCCTGGTAAGAATAAAACTTAAATCAAAACAAACTTAATGTCATCAACGTGTTTATGAAAGAATAAAAAAAGGAAGCGTCTTAATCAGGAATGGGGAAAAAAATTCAGCGAAGGTCAAGTAAGAAAGTGATATTCTAATTTGTGAAATTACAAATTTATTTAAAGCATAAAGCAATCATGTTATCACATGGTCCATGGTAGTTTATTTTGCAATTGTAAAATTCTTGCAGAATTTATTTAAAAATGATAAAATTACCACTAATTTTTTTGTAAGATGTTAAAATAATTTGAGCAAATTATGATGAATTTTATAAGAATTTAATAGGATTTGATCTAATTTAGGAAGAACATGAGAAAATTTTGATATCTTTCTAAGAATTTAGACTGAATTTCAAAGAATATTTGAAAAATGTTGCATTTGGCATCGTTTTCTTAAAATTGATATAAGGAAGTATCTTAGGAGTATGGCCAAAAGCATAGGAGAGATTGAGCATCCCTGGTCTAAATTAGTGAAAAATAATGAAAATCCAAGTGCTGAATAATCTCTAAAAAATACAATTTTGTTAATAAATAACTTGAATTTAGGCAAAAATGTTTTCCTTTTTTCGTTCTTCGCCCTTTTTTTCGTTGAATTCTGAAACTCCTTTTTTCTCCTGTTTTTTTGGTCATAAATTTACCCAAACTCCTTTTTTATCATTTTCCGATTTGGTCACTCTACTTATAGCGGAGAATCATTTTAGAACAGATGAGCACTTGAAGAACAAATGCTTGATTCTCACTCATTAGTTTTTAGTTTCCATATTAGATTAATCTTTAACCCAAAGATTAACATTAATATCAAATAATTCAAAATAAAAAATTTGATACAATGTCTTTCTACCAACGATATTATTTGGGGACTTGAATCAGATAAGATTTTGAAACTTAATAATATCTACTAATGCAAACTCTATTGAACTCCATTGAAATCTATAGAGTTTGTATTAGTAGATATGATTCAGTTTCATTCTCTTATCTGATTCAAGTCCCCTAGATCACATCACTACTTTCTACGAATGTGGCTATATTTTCATTCAAATTAATATTTTGGGCTATCGGTCACACATACAAACTCAAAGCTAATGAGTGAGAATCAAGGATTTGTCCGTTCAGTTCAAAATGATTCTCCACTTTATGTTTAGTAAATATTATTCAGTATCTATAATGCTTAAGTTTTAATTCTGATTAAAAGAACTTTGCAGTGACAAACTAATGTCTTTGAAAAGTCTAGACTGTTTATTCTATTACAAAACATTAAATATAGAGAATTTATTGTGAAATATAAATATGATCAATAAAGATAAGTAAGATTAATTTATTATAAAAGAGCAAACTCATTTGATAAAACATTTATCCTAATCAAAGAGACATTCTAGTCATTTCAAACTTAATCTTATTTGTCTAACTTTAACAGGATGATTATTTAAAAAGTATAGTACATTATGTAAAATTAACACAAATAGTAAATAGCATCTTAATCAAATTGATACAATGATATATTGATTTTAGTAATTCACTACTAATTACTAAATATTCTTTACTAATTATTAAATGATTAAACTCTTAATTATTTCTAATTTTTATTCTCATTAAACAGAATAGCGGGAAATCAATTATATTGTTCTCGGAAATGCTTAGATACTCGAAAAGAAGTATTCATATAAATGAGAAAAACTTTCTGATGAATATGAAACCGGAATGGGATTCCGACTTTATTATCATAGATCTGGTATTTATTTCAATTTTGTTTTATAAAAAACAATAAAATATATTTATTCTATGGCAGCAATAATACAAAACCTGATGAAAAGCCATAGATTTTTAGAGATAATAAAAATATTTTTCAATTCGAGATTTTTTTATTATGGATTCTTCTAAACTTGAATCAATATAAATTTTTATAAGCAATAGAAGTAAGCAATAAAATCAAAATTTTATTTATGATCTTATTCAGCGGTAGCCAAGGACAGCCGAGTTAGATGGATATATGAGGAGTATTTTGACAACATTTTCTCAAAAAGTCAACAGGGTTTACAAAATTCCTAAATATGAAAAATGCAAAAGGAGAATAAAGTAAAACAAAATAATCTACCTACAGTTCAAAAAGTCAGGAGGGAGGAGTTTGCAAGTTTTTCGATACAATTTTCGAGTATTTAGTTTATAACCTATATTGGCTACCCCTGATCATTTTAGGACCTCTAATATTTCATATCATCTTAAGAGATAAACTAGAAAAAGGGTGCCAATATTAAAATTAACTCGAAAAAATTCTGAAAATTTCCTAGGCAGAGAATTTAGAGGCAAATATCATGCGAACTCATAGCAGATAGAAAGTAGCCTAACCAAAAATATGAATCACTAAAGTTATAGTTTGTATTCAAATTTTAAGCATGTTCAGAATATTTTTAAAATTGTCTAAAAATCACTTTAGAATTTATTTGACCTTTCTAACTTTTATATCTCATAAATATAATTAATCGAAAATATCATAGAAAGGCATAAAACTTTACAAAAGTGCCATAAATGTCAAATTTTATAGGATGTCTGTTTTGTTCACAAAATTCATATTAGAAAAAAAAACTATTGAGTGAATTCTTTTATTACTAGACTTTTAAAAAAAAGATATTACCAGAGAAAAAATCTGATAGATAAATCTGTTTACAAGGTTCTTCAAAAATAAAAGTACCCCGTCATCCCATTTATCAGGTTTTGTACCTTCATATACATTAATTTTATAATTAACTCATTTGTTGATTTAGTTGACTGCAATTACTTTGTTTGATCCGAATCGGCCACAACTGAAACACAGAGAACACATAAAGTGAGCAGAAAAACATAAAAAAAACTAACAAAAAAAGAAGAATTGTGTTAATTAATTATTGATTTTCTAGTCTCCAACGACATATTTATATGCATTTACTTCAGCGCTATTTACAAATGAGATATCAATCCGAATGTAAATCAAAGGCAAAATTTTTAAGACTTATAAATAATTTATCGGAATTACATATTTTAAACGATAAAATTTCAATGAATTGGTGCGAAAGAGAGAGTCAAACATTTCCACTGTTGAAGGAAATCGCTAATAGAGATGAGTTGCCGATCGACACGAGTGATAATCAACACACCATTGAATGATTGGATGAGAATATTTTTTAATTAAAAAAACTATATAACTCTAGCATTTATTCTAGGGATGGATATTGCGTTCAAAAATTTTAAGTCATTTAGAAATTGGATCAAATAACTGAAACTACAAAATCTTCCAGTGCTCGGCAAAACACTTTCAATAGTCAGTTTTGGAATTTGAAGAATTTTGAGTATTGTATTCTCCAATATTGACATTCATTTAGAATTCAAATGAAATTGCAAACTTATAAACCTCATTAATTTAAGCTGCCATTCCTCAATTAATAGGATGTTATGAAAAATTCATCAACTTTAAATTAATTAGTAAACTTTATAGAAATGTTCATCTTTACTTTTGAAGAATTGTTTTATTTTTATAACTATTTAAATCTTTATTTTGAAGTTAATATTTTGATAATTTCATTTAAACTATAGATTAATGTATTATTCGAATCTAAACATATTTACCAAAGCTCACTTTATACTGAATTGGTTGTGTCAGAATATATGTATAAATTATATCGTGAAATGTGGTGAAATAATAAATATGAAAAACTACAACCACAAACCCAAATGACTAGTGAAATAAGACTGAAGTTTGGTTAATACTGTATATGAAAGAAGAAAAAACAATATATAGATTTGATGCCATCCTTACGCTGAATATTTATAATAGAAAACTGCCAAAAACAAAACAAAACAAAGCATAATTCAACTTTAATAAAATTCATATATTGTATAAATATTTTATGCTCACATTCTATACTTATCAGTCTTAAACTAAGAATGAATTTGAAAATATTTTTGCTCACTATTTGGTTTCAGAAATGTTTGTACAAAAGAATTTGAAATAAACTTTATTTTTAACCTCAATTTTATTTAGTCAATAATTTTTAATTATTTAATAATAAAACAATGGCTATTTTAAAACTCATTATATCTCATAGTAACCACTGATTACACATATTTTTGCAAAAGTAATTTTTAAGGTTATATAAAGTATTTTATATAATAGTGTATATAATATTATTATTCTATTGTATCGCATTTTTTATAATCTAATCTAGTTTGTTTTTATTTCATGGCTTTGATTTATGCATTCATATCAAATGAATCATTTTAAACATATGATGATTTCTCCATTGTCAATTTATCAATATCTAATTATAAAACGATTATTTCATAAATAACTGAAATGTTTAAAAATTAAAAATCTATTTCATTAATCATTATTTGTCTTCATTTTTCAGTGTTTATATTCATTTACTTTATTCAATAATTATATTAATAAAGATTTGTGTTCAAATTAATTTAGTTTTAAAATAATTCCAACAGAAACAACATGACTATTTTAGATTTAATGAGAAGTTTATCCAATGTTGGAAACGGAACAATTATTGGTGTACTATTTGGCTCGGCTATATATTATTGTAACGATACTTTTGTAAGTAATATTTATTATCATGCAGATATACTATTTATATTATTTTAAAACACTTTATCAGATATTTCACTGTATTATTGTCTTAATTATATTAATCATCTCTATTAGTCAAAATTGGACCAACCATTTCGCCAAGATAATTTTTACAGCTTTTGTTTAGTATTGTTCACGTTAGCCGTGGCCGGTGCTGGGGCAGAAGTATACTACACGCTAAATCAAGAACAGTGGAACAGGGTCAAATATGTTAAACATGCAGACGGTAGTGTTGAGATTGACGGGGAAGAGGACAAAGTGTTGAATCTAATTAAAGACAAAGCTATTTAATTGAGCCACTAATTTGAGTGAAATGAAAATTAAATCACAAATAAATATATCTAAATTAATAGCCACATATTGTATATCCAGATGAGATTATATACTGTAAAAGTTCTTGTAATATTTTAACAAAGTGTAAATGAATTCCTGAAAATAAAATTACTTCTTTTAATTTTTCTTATCAAGTCAAATTAAGGTTTCCTACTTATGGAAATTGATATGTAAAATAAAATAAATATTATACATTAAGTTTTAAATATCTTTCAAGTCTGGAATCTAAATTAAATTTTTTTTTATTTTCTTACTTTTGCCAAAAGCAGCATTTATTTTAATCTCATTGGATTCATTAAATATTTGCAAACGTTTACATAAAACTTAAAACTGTTTAAAATCAAATTGTAAAATTGTTAATTCATTTGAGAATATAGAACTTCACTATTTTTGACTACTGTTCAAATGATAATTCTAATATTAGTTTCTGCAAGAATTACTACTTAACAAATTTGCTTGAGGTGGCCATTCTTTTATTTTTATCTTAAAATTCTTATTTATCGAAATTAAGACGAAATTTATAAAAGAAAAATATATAACAAGTCTTACGAGTTAATTTTACTGAAATATTATTTTTACAGCAAGAACCGGAAATCTAAAAAAATTTTAATTGTTATCTAGCAGGTGTTTCATTGGGGTCAAATGTCAATAATTGAGTTAACGGCTGGAAGAATAGCGGATACCATATAATATAGCCCTACACTTATATGGTTTTGTATTTAGCAATGTATAAAATATATGCATTAGTAATACTATATTTTATACATTGCTAAATACAAAACCATATAAGTGTAGGGCTTTATTATGTGGTATCCGCTATTCTTCTAGCCGTTGACTCAATTATACTCAATCATCACAAAGTCTTATGCTTCTCAACACAGTTATATTATTTTTGTATATTATTATAATTTACATATGATTTACAATTTTTACTCCAGTTTCAATATAAACAATTTGAAGGTAATAATCAAAATATAAGCAATTTTAATTATTCGCCTCTCCAGATCGATGTTGTCTCCTTATCTGACCTCTTCACCACCCTGTTTTCCATTACTAAGCCTTGTAAGACTAGTTTAGAACAAAATCTAGAAAACTAACATTATTACCACTATTATCACCACTCGTTTTGATTTTGCTCTTATTTATTATTAATTAAATCTTTTATATATTTTTCTGAAATATCCTTAAACAAAGGATTGGTTTACTGCCCAGAATAAAGAAGATCTTAAACTTTAGTAGGGGTATATTTTTCTACAAGAGCCAAGAGATGGGCAAAATGCCGGATTTTGCCAATTTCTGGCTAGGAGGGTTTAACTAATGTTTCTAAAATGTTCATTTATTGCAAGTAATTTGTGATGAACATGTTTTTGACACATAAAAACAGTCTATTTTTGGTTTTTTTAAGTCAGCATTTCTTAGAAATAATGAAATATTCAGGGATAGGGCAAGAAAGAAATGGCAATGTATATTTAAATATATTTTGACGGATATTCTTGCCTGTGACATTACAAATTTTGGACAGAAAGAAAACAGGGAAAGGTATTGCGTAATCATCAAATTCTTTCAGGATTCTATTAAAAATGATGTAATTTAACAAAATTTCAAATAATCCTTCAAGAATTTGTCAAAATTATAAGATTTTTATAAAATTCTAGAAAATATTAATCAAAAACTGCGCCTTTATTTCAAAATTGCTAACAGGGAAGGTTTGGGACACTCCGGTTCAAATATTAGTATAAAAGTAGAAAATATATTAGAAAATTTTTATGTTATTTATTATTAGAGTTTAACCAAATATGATATTTAGATTTATTGGAAATCATAAGTTCATAAACTTGGTATAGTATAAGAGGCTATCAAATAAATATATTTTTTGTATATCTCATTACTTTCGTAGCATTAATTGGCTATTATTAAGTCTAATTGAAGATAACAATAATTTTGAATTGATTTTTTAGAGTTTTCGGATAAAATAGAAATTAACACGTAACTATACTAAAATGTCATGATATTTATAGTCAGCAAAGTAAATCGCTTTAGAATTGTTTTTAAAAAGTATACCTACTTTTATATTGAATCGCAGGATATTAAATAGGTTTATTATATTTAATGAATTTCTTCCTTTGTTTCCATACGATTTAGCGAATTCACCATTCAGTAATTTATAGGATTTATTCGCCTCAGAATTGACTGACGAAGCCATGAATATAAGTACCAGAAATAATATCGATAACATGATAAATACATAGATTAATATAGTAACAGAGGGAATATTTAATGAAGCGAACAAGATAATATATAAAAATAGTATAATACTACTTCCTAGGGTTAACCAAAATATCAATAATATTTTAGACCACAATTTAGAGTTATATTCATTTATTTCTCTAAAAATTGAGTCAAATGTGTTAATTAGTTTTGAATATCTTATTCTATTTTTATGAACTATTAAATTGTTTAATGTTTTAATTTTGGTTTTCAAATAATAGCACAACAAATAAAAATATATGACTTGATATGTAATTATATTCGCGGAATAATAGCTGGAAATAACAAATAATACTGTATTAGGAATACCAAACACTATAGTCTCCAATGGAGTGCAATAAAGAATATATGGAATCAATGATAGGATTAAAACCAAAATAGGAATAATCTTTTTGATATTGAACTTTGTAATTTTAAACAAAAATATAGTTTTGTTAATTAATTTCAGTATTTCCACTCCATCTGTGAGACCAATAGTTTTGGGCGAAACCAAACCCGACATCATTTCAAACACTTTAAGAAATGTTGGTTTT
>JAQFXN010003295.1:0-11158 GCA_034693365.1 Liacarus xylariae | reverse complement strand
AAATTTTGTTCATGCCCCTTATCCCATAAATTAACTTTTCCTGTAAATATAATAGGTATATCAAACTGTTCAAATGTACCACTTAATGAAAGAATGTTAAATAAATTTTGTTTTGTTAATAATTATGGTTATTAATTATTCAGAAGAGCAAAATTTGTGTAGTCAATCCTTCAGATTACCTTTGTTTCTCAAGGAATTAAAAATTTTGTTCATGCCCCTTATCCCATAAATTAACTTTTCCTGTAAATATAATAGGTATATCAAACTGTTCAAATGTGCCACTTAATGAAAGTATGTTACATAAATTTTGTTTTGTTAATAATTATGGTTATTAATTATTCAAATTGTAAGGAGAATTGACTGTATATCTAATTAAGATTACATTAAAGATTACAATGCAATAAATGATTAAATAAAATCGACAAAAATTTAACATTAATATGGAATAAAAAACATAGAAATATTTTAGCGGTAACACATTGACAAATGAACTTTTATAGCCTCCAGTAATGCGGTATAGAATCTGTTTAATTCAAAAACTTATCTCATTATACTATGCATACACTATGTTATGATAGATTAAAATTACTATTAAACTGCTAACAAAATTATTGCACAAATAATTTGACCGATATTTATTATATAACTTTTTCATAGCATCTCTTGTGAATAAATAGGAAAATCATATAATCGCACCGATAGATAGTGAGAGTTCAACCAAACTCATAGAAAGCCTACAGCTATTGTTCGTTCCAATTTTTTATTGCCTGATATCACGAAAATATAATTTTTTATTCAAAATATAAATATTTCAATAATGAATCAAAAATTTTGTGAACACTTTCCCAAAAAATTTATTTTTCGCCGAAATTATAAATAAAAGTGGTTTGGATGGAGTTCACGATCAATACATATATTTATTGAATTTTTATTTTATTTCTAAATAAAATTGTGTTATTGTATGAGCAAGTATGCACATTTTCTATTTATCCATTTGAAAGTACAAAAATATTATGAAAAATTTATTATTTAAATTTAATTATACCATTATATAGTTGCTATACAAATATTATAAATGACCAAAAAGAGGTGGTACAGCCAAAATATCCCTTTCTGCAAAAATGAGCTAATTGCCCAGATGAAGATAAAAAAGTATGCTCCTAGTAATTTTTGCAAAAGAATTCTATGGAGTTCTTGCTAAATTCTTAGAACTAATATAATTCTTCAAATTCATGCTAAATTTGACCAAATTTGGTTAATTTCTTACAGAATTTATCATAATTTAGCTGAATTTTGTTAATATTTGTTCACCTTAAATCTATTTTTAGGATGTTCGTTTACGAGGTTACCATTACTACTTATTTATAGCCTGCTAAGATATTTTTGATTTTGTTTGGTCATCCAGGTTGAGTTCTTTATCGATTCAAAGTATGAAGGGTTGAGTGTCACGTGATAAATCAAATATGACCTAAGGACTGCCTCCTGGGCCCCTAAGGCTTATTATAGTATACAGGAAGTTAGGGTAGGTTAACCGGATATTGCGCAATAAGAGGTACATTTTGACCTAAGTACGCCTTATAAGGCAATCATATTATTTAGGAAGTGACGTCGTTAGTCACGGGATAATAACCGGAATTATCGCTAACCGGAAGTACAGCACGAAATTATTAAACCGGAAGTTGCATAATAACAGAAAATAGTTCCTTATTGATTAAAGTAAGTTCTTTTAGGTGCTCCGGTCTGTTATGATATATCGGAAGTTGGGTTAGGTTAATCGAATATTGCGTTATAAGCGGATAAATCCTTACAATAAGAAATGATGCCTTGTAATGCGAAATAATATCTTATAGGCTAAGGCCAAATCACTACAGCTTTGACACTGTACCAGCTCTGATAACTACTGAACCCGCCTATAGGTTTAACAGAATACAAATATGTTCCAAAAACAAATTTTCGTATTTTTATTTTTCCAAAAACAATTTTTCGTATTTTTATTTTTCCAAAAACAAATTTTTGTATTTTTATTTTTTCAATCAATTAATCATAAAATATTATAATAAACTTATTGAGAAATATTTATTTTCAATTAAGTCATTATATAATTCTCAAAAGTCATTATTTCGTATTTTGATTTATTTTCTTTACATATGTTTTAATTCAATTCATATTTATTTTATTCATTTATAAATTGTTTGACTTTCAGGTCTTTATTTTCGGTTCTTAAGGAATCCAGATTTTTTTAGTATTATGCGACTCAGTTCAGCACTTTCCGTTCCAATGGTGATCTCATCTATTTCTAAAGGTTTAGCCCAATTTTTATTTATTTTTAGATTATTTTTATTGAATTCAAAGACTTACCCCAATCACCAGTGGTTTTAGTTATTTAATTAGAAAATCTTTAGTTAATAAATATTAAACAAATAACAATTAATATTTGAATTCATTGATTTCTTTAATCATATATTATTTGAATTTCAATGTCTTCTTCGAGATCACTGAAAACTGTAGAAGTCGGTTCAGAATTCATTTCAGGTTCTTCATCAATTGGAGAAGTCGATAGGACTGAAAGATCAAAGCTTGGATATGTGTCTTCACTCATAACTTGAAAGCGACACATCGCTTTCTGAATGTATTGGAGACATCAACATAAACGAACGACGCGAAGGACTATATGCATGAGAAAAGTCGCCATATCTGCGATGAGAACGAGGTGGATATGCATGTGACTGCGAACACCCGCACAGTTCTTGTGAATCAAGTGATATTTCACTTGCGACAAGACACCAATATCATAGTCTGAATGTTCTTAAATCTTCTCCAAGTCCTTCCACTCCAATCAAATCTTCCATGATGGGCGTTCTTTCAATTTTGAAGAGTTCGTGTCTGCAATTTGGACAACTGATATACAGACCTTTTGATCCGACAAATCATTCATGATTTCTCTTTTAGTTGTAATATAAACATCATAACATTCCCGATAGAAGCTATGGTTGCAAACTGTTAGGACCAGGATTTTCTGATCAAAACAAATATTGCATTCGCCAATAATTTCTTCTGTTGTATTAATAAGTCCTTTAGAAAACATTTTAAATCAAAATATTATTAAATAAGTGATATTGAGTTTCCTTACATACTGAGGTTCGCAATATTAACAATAACCGATATTTTTCTTATTGTCAATCAAGCACTTGTTGCACACAACGTTTGCACACTGTAGGATTATTATGTGATTGATGACTCCATTAATTTCGATAAGCATTGTTTCTATATCGAAACACAATTATTTTTAAAATATTATCTTTTTCATGAACTTTCAATAAGTCCAATTTTTTCAAATAACAATAGTGAGGTTCTGAGGTGTAATATTCCCCACAATCATGACATTTGAATTCATCATGTTTCTTATCGAATTTGTAATTCAGTTCACAATTATTGCAATATTTGAGTTCATCGCACAATTTGTTTTTTATATGATTATTGAAACATTTCTCAATTCTGAAGTTTTTATTACATTTTTGACAACTATAATCGTTCCCGTCCATAACACATCTTTCCATTGCTCTACAGCAGGGACAAGTGTTTTCGCAATTATGCAGTTTTGCATGAGGGTAACCACGATTGCAATATTTGAAATTAAAATATTCGTTCAGTAAAGATTTCATTTCTTTAATTAAATCATAGTGATTAATTATTGGGTCAAATTTCAGATAGATATGCTTTTTCATATATTGTCCGACAAACAAATGGTTTCCTCTTAAGGCATTAATAACAATTATTTGATATTCAAGTCTGGGTTGAATAATGTTTTTCTGTATTTCGTTATCCATTTGTTGTGTGAAATACTAGGGAAAGTTGTATTTCAAACAAAAAACCTCGCCTTCACTACTTTGACGGCACTTATTGTTTGTCAGTGAAATCCATCTCATCAGATTAGCACTCGTTTTAATATCCCATTCGTGATATCTTATTCCAATTGCTTTTGCAATATATTCATAGGAATTCCCTTTACTTTTTACACAAATTATACTCTTATGTTTGATGGAGTCTCTAGGATCGTAGGGATGAGCGGCCTTTTTCGTTCTACCACCTCATTTAATGTTTTTATAAATAATTTAATTTCGAGTACGCCTTCTAAAAGCACTTCCTTTTTAGACTGTGCTATAGTATACAATAGTCGTAAAAAGGTTGCTTTGTTATAGTCTCCGATTTTCTCGTGGACATACAATGATGTTGAAAACGATGGGTGATTTATAGTAATACTATAATGATATGATGTGCCAAACTCTCAAGCATTAGTCGAATCCTTTGTCCATAAGCATTAGTAATTGCTTGTTAAAATTCGCCGAGTTTGGAAATGTCTGTAAAGTCGTGCTCAACGCGATACGTCTTATTAATATTGAATTTTTCGTTAAGGATTTCTCTATTGTCATTTAATTGGATCCAATTCATTGTCGGTATCGGTTTAATCACATTATCGATTTGATTGGGTGTGATGTTCATTCCTTGCTCCGTAATTTTCTTACCGATGTGATCAACCGATTCGTCGATTTCATCGAAATTCGGCTCGTCCTCAGGGCAAGGTGTCGGTTCCTCTACCTTTTCAATACTGCTCTCAAGCCTAGGATTAATAGAAAGCTTTGCCAAAATTGAAGTCCTATAATTATACTTTTTATTTCGATTAATCATTTTTCGCACTATTAAGGAAATTAATAAACAATATTAAACACTTTATTTAGCAATATATTTCGTATTAAGATTAATTAAAAATACAGAATTAAGTCTAATTAATTTTATGAGGTACTAAAGTTCCCTCTGCGAACTTTTTGAGGGTTGACCTATGACGTCAAACATCCCTGGCAAGCAAACGTTTTCATACATCACAATGTTTGTTATCCACTGACATCCCAGCCACCTCAAAGCGGATTTTTATATACAGCTTGGATTTGTCAACTACTATTGCGGCACATACCCGAAGGATATGGATTCCGGACGGTACACTGAAACTGGTGCCATTTTCTCGCAGTAGTAAAGTGCTGACTGCAAAAGGTATCTGGGGAACAGGAGCTGAAGCTCTTTACAGATAAACACTATTTGAGTACTAATAAACCTATGTATTACATTCAATAAATTAATTATAATAAGAAAATAGGTATAAAAATTAATAACACAAATAACAAAAATAATTAGACTTACCTATTATTGAAATGATATTCAAGTTATGAGAAGCTAAAAATAAATTATTAGAATATAAAAAGAACAGAATATTAAACAGTGAAATTAATTAAATGAAATGATATTAATTAATGATTATTCTTTAGTAAAGGTTTAACAATCCAATTGATGACAAACTAGGATATAATAGAAGGAAAATAATATATTATTAATAATAATATATTATTAGTTGAATAATATAATAGTTTTAATTCAGATATAATCAAATAATAGCAAAGAAATTAAATTAAACATAATTGGCAAAAAAATATTAATAAACTGTCCTAATTTAGATTTATAATAAAAAATTAAAGAATTAAATGTTTTATATTGAATATATTTGAATAATTATAACGTTATTTTTGAGTAGTATTTTATTGTAAAAAATATTGACTTCAATATTCGAATTCCTTTGTTTTCGTTCACTTATTAAAAAAGTTTTTCAAAAACATTTCATTTCTTTATTATTTGTGAAAAATAATTTAAATAAATTTAATTAATAAATATTTATAATAATTAAATAAATAGTCAATTCATCATTTAATCGGATCGGTAAGTAAACATTTGTTAATTCTTTTATTTCTTGATTTTTTTTGTAAATAATTTTAATCGAATTCTTTGTCTTTAAATTGAATTTATTTTTTTGTCCTATTTAATTTAATTTAATAAAATGAACAATGGAGTGCTCAATGCCTTTCTGCGGTTACCGTTTGCAGCTCTATCCTCTCACCGGTTACTGCACTCATGTTTTGTGTAAACGGTGTCTGAGAACACACGTGACCGCTCGCGATTTGTGGGCAGAGGTCACCCGCATCTGATTGAGTCTGCGGGGGATGGCTATTGAATGTTTTCTGTCCCGTGCGGTACTCCGCCCAATAGAGCGAGTCATCGCTCAATTTGCCCCATATATTGCAATTCTAGAAGCAGTGGCAAGAATAGACGGAGAAGAGTGAGGAGAGGTATTAGTGGAATGGAATGGCGACGAAGAAGGAGAGAGCAATGGCGAAGAAGAGAAGGTAGAGGGAGAGGACGAAAAGAAGGAGAACAGGGATCGGTAAGTAAGCCTATTTTTAATTATTATATTATTTGTATCATTGTTTTATAGCATCTATACTATTGGAGTGATTACGAGGAGGATTGGGTGGACGAGAGAGAAGAGAATGAAGTGTTGGACGAAAGAGTAGATGAAGAGGAGGAAGTGGTGGTCGAGGAGGCCGAAGAAGAGATGGATGTGGAAGTGGTGAACTTGGAGGAGGAGTAGGAGAATACCGAAGTGCAGATTATTTATGAATTTATAAATATTGAATAATTTATTTTAAACATTCATTTATTATTGAAAAAATTATTCATTACAAATACATTCAATTGTTTATAAATTAAATATAAATAAGTTATAAATAAAAAATTATAAATAAAGAATTTTAAATAAAGGAAATATTATGAATAAAAAATTCAAGCCATAAAAATCCTAATTATAGTAACCCTTATCTTGGTCTGTTTTCTATATTTTTCTTATTAGATTGTTTATGGGAGGAAATTACAACTTATCATTTTCGATTCGACTTTCGGTTTATAACACGTTACTAATCTCTTCCCACACAATATGGTTACCTTATAAGGTGTACTTAGATTTATAAGTGTCTATCTCCTGTTATTGCGCAATATACGGTTAACCTACCCTAACTTCCTGTATACTATAATAATCCTTAGGGGGCCCAGGATGCAGTCCTTAGGTAATATCTGACGTATCACGTGACAGCGCATACATGTTACCATACATTGCACAGAGAGCTCTACTACTGTTTTCATATTTTTAATTTGAATAGATTCCGAGATACGGCGCAATAGTAACCACTATTCACTTCGGAAATTTAATGATAACTCAAGTCAATGATCACAATTGATTATTGGCGATGACTTTGAAATCAATTAGTATACCAAGTATCATTAGAATCGGTAAAATGGTTCAGACATAATGCCCAATAATATGATTGATATTTGATCCCTTATAAATTTCCCTCATGATGTTCTTAATTTTTGAATTTTTTATGGTACCCATAATGTGGTCTAGTATATGTTGAAGTAATATGAGATTTGTAAACTAGGTCTTACAATTCCGAGAATTAAAATTGTTGCTATGGTAGAGTTAGTTTATCAGGGTTTTGATTGGATAGTTAAAGATTGATAGAATTAACACTATTTTTACTTTATAATAAGAGATTATGCGTCTAATGAGTTCTTATTCAACTTTCCAGGTGAAAGGGTTCGGGGATTATGAATGGTTGAAAATATTTCGGTTTTTACTCCTTTAGACGCTGAAGCTATATAATAATCACCTTAATGTAGGCATATACCTATGCTACTTTTCTATTTAACAAAAGATAAAACTACTTTCATTAGAATTTTAACGAATCTAGCTTTTTCCGAAGGATTTTAAGGGTTTTGAGCATTTAGTTAAAAGTTGCTAGGAATTAAGATATATTTTCCATGGAGCTCATAATTATGTGTATTATATTTCATTTACAAATTGAGAAAATTACAGTTATTTATAGTATTAAAATACTTATATAATCAAAATTTATATCTACAAACATTAATTTAATGTACGAACTGTATTTGGGTATATATATGGAAAGAATATAATATAATACTAAACCAGTGTATATCTGAAAAGGACTACGGCTCCTGTTTCCCAGTCAATGTTGCAACCAGTACATTGACAATGAGCGTTGAGCATAATTCTCATTCACCTCTAGTTAGTTGACAATGCTGGACTTTATACAAAGATCCGCTTTACCGTGGCTAAGATCTAGTAAATAACAAACACAGTGACAAATTTAAAATAAAATTGTAAAATAATGTTTTATTGTAAAATAATTAATTTTTTATTTGAAAATGAAAGTTAAAATACATAAAATTAACATTTAGCAAAAATAATAAATTTGTTGTCGGTCGTTGTCATTATGTTGAACCGCTGATGAATCATTGATTGTAAGCAGGGGTTGCATACTAGCTCTGCCAAAAAATAATTGCCCAAGATTGCCATTTCCTAAGCCAGGGTTTGGAAGCTCATAGGCCATTGAGTCAACATTGTTGATGGTGGTGTCCAGCGCTGACTCGTCAGAAGAATCATGGAATATTGGAGTTTTCCGTGAAGCGATTAACCCAATCTGCAGAGGGCTCTTCCAGAATCGAACAGAAAGTCTGCTGATGATATGTGATCCATGAGGGCTCGACTCAGTATGCCAGCGGAATTAAGTCAAGCGAGAACCCAAATGTCGTCGATGCCATACGCGGAGGCCCGTTGAACAGCTTTCCCGAATGATACTCAAACAGGCAAAGCATTGAGTTTCGCTGGCAAATCCAAATATGGTATCGCTAGTTCGGGCCAATGAGTTTACATCAACGATGGAATCCTGGACCAACTCAACCTGGGACGCAAGCGACTGAATATACTTACTTATTTCCGATATATCACTGAAGATGGGGCCCAACTCTGCGTCGATAGGCAACGGTTGATTAGTAATAGCCCATTATTCCATTTCACTGACCCATTCCCGATCCGTCCATAGTCATCCCAGGCTATCGTCAATGTAGGATATTTGCATATTAGCGTTCATTTTTAACTTTACTTATAATTCAAGTTAATATTGCACTACTAATAGAACAACTGATGAAAATGAATGGAAAATCATGCATTTATATACTATACACTCTATAGCCTATTCAGTGCTAAGATAGTCTCGAATATTATATAGTTCAATGGAAAAGTGATTTTCTTAGAATACGAGAATTTTCTCGAACTTTCTCTATACTAGTACTTCATATACTATAGGCCTGTAAGCGCATTGGCATGAATTGTATATACTCAAGCTATAGTTAAATAGATAAAAGATTTTCTAAGAAAAAAGAATTTCTAATATAAGTTTTTTAAACATAATTTCACACTTAGCATCATTTATGATATGGCATGCAGTAAGCAAAGGTAGAGAATTTTGTATAAATAGGGAAACATTTTTATTAGGAAATCATCTGAACTTCAGCTGATATATAGTCAACTTTAAAAAGGTGTTTTTAAGAAAGTTTTCAATACTATAATTAAACAGTAATGACTTAAATCAACACTGCAGTCCAAGAGTCTCAGTAGGACTTTGTCGATGATAAGATCTATATAGAAAAAGTATTAAACTGTGAAGAAGCTGTGGACCTTTTTAAATGCTGCATATTCCTAAGTCTAACATCTAATGCTTGTCAGGTAAGCCTTTCTTATTTGATTTTTTACATATATTGTTATTGTATTGTTTTATATAATGTTTGTGTGTGTGTGTGTGTGTGTTCACTCAATTGCTGCTTGTAGAGTTAAATATTAATTTAGATGCAATGATTATAATGTAAAATTGCATTAATATTTGAATATGATTTAAAACAAAAAATCACAATTGATGATATTACAAATATTTAATCAGCATTAAGTAATTATTAAAGCTAGAAAATTTCTAGAATTCCAGATATTTATTTGTAAGTATGAGTGTCGGGAATTTTATTATATTGTTCATATGAGGTGTAATAGACTTCAAAAATCAATATTTTATTTTTCCAATATGAAGGGTATTCCCTATTTTGCGGATTAACTGTTTATATTCCCGATTTGATTTTATCATCTAATCCTATAATCACAAGATAGAATATATGGTTAATAATATTTATGTTTTTACGAGAAAATTATAATTTAATCGATAATTTCATAAAATAATAAAAATGATTAAGAGAATATATTAATAATAAATATAAAACCCGAATAAAAGTTTTTAACAATATCTAACGAATTATAGTAAGAGTTTGACAAAATTCTCCTATTTTTTCAAAATCTTGAGTGTATTAAATAAACAGCGCAATAAATATACTTTATTATTCCTGATTTTGTTCCCGATTTAAGCCATTTTTAACTCCCGATTCCTGACTGATTTGATAGGTTTTTACTCCCAATATTTCCTAGCTCTAGTAATTATCAAATAATTGTAATCGACAAGTATAATAAAATCAAAAAATTTTTTATTGGTCAGGATAATAAATCTAATAAAATATATGTGCGTTGTGATCAAGACAATAATCATTATTAACCATAATTAATATTAGAAGTTATATGGGACAAATATTATTGTGAATTGTTCCATACACCTATTTCCATGTTTATCCAAATATGTGTGCCTTCATTGCAATAAATGCTTGTCATTTCTAAATTGCGTGGATAATATAAAATATAATGTCAAAAATGTAATATAGTTTAATGGATTTGAATGTTATAAACGTCATTTAATTGGTAATAATAATATATGTCGAAATGTAAAGAAATATATTATAGTATATTGTGGTCCCCTACCACAAACAGCACCGCTCACTCCTCAAGAGATCGCACAGGTATTCAACTACTGGGATCGAGACGTCTATTACAAGTCGATTGTTAAGAAAGGACTGAACGCCGCGCGAGAGTAACACATAATTGATTTGTTTTCGCATTTATCAAATTCTGTATAAATAGACGACTTTTTCGCTAAATTATTTGTATTTTGTTTAGTCGTAGTATTTAAAACGCAATTCTCTTAAATTGTATTCTTTTCCGTTAAAAACCGTTTTAATTAAATAAAGATTCGATTTATTTCGTATTATAAACACTTATTTTTATTTATTCGCGAATTGGAGATGCCCTTTTCCACTCCTCCAACTTCTCGACCACAATAATATAATATATTTCATATATTACGACCCGATTCAAAGCTCATACCAAACCCCCTGTGCTAACATAGGTCATCCACTGTAGTGCTTATACACTGTAAGATATCAATATTAGATCATTACAATTTACTAGTCGCGGCGCTATTTTAACTTCCTTTAAGCTTGTGCGTGGCCAAATCTATGGGTCAGAGCATGTTGGATTGGCACTCCATTT
>JAQFXN010003294.1:0-11160 GCA_034693365.1 Liacarus xylariae | reverse complement strand
AAATAATTAGAATCTGTTGTGCAGTTAACACATTTAAGAAAATAAGATTAGAGTTGAAAATCATTTTAAGGATTTTAGAAAACTTTTTTCCAAAGACTAAATGTGTTAACTGCATGAAACTGTTTGAATTCTTTATTTGAAAATTTATGAAACGCATTGAAACATTTTACACAAATCACTATTAACTATAAACTATAAACTGTATGAATTATAAATTCTATGAATAACGAATAATTGATTGTCGTTTCGCATTTTTAAATCTGAATATAGGTTTATATAATTATTAGAAAACTCAATACAATAAAAAGTGTTTTTATTATGCATACTTTTATGTCAGAACAAAATTTTTTAACTGTATTTTAAATCTAAATTCACAATTCAGGCCCTCGTTCACTTTTCATTCTTGCTGAACTGAATGAGCCAAGAATACAATATTATAATCTCCTTTTTCCCTTCGCTTTGCACATAACTAAACCTCGGATAAAAAATCAAAATAAACTTTTAATTGTTTGCTCGAGATGAATTTAATAATGAATTTATGTGCGCGAATGCTATGAAATAAAATTCAATGTGCAGTTAATATATCAATATAATAAATAAATCAAAAACACATTTTTAAAGTAAATTTTAATTTATGTAATACTTATATTATTAAACTTTGAATAATTATATAATGTTTTCAAAGAACAATTTCTATTACTCAATTATAACTCCACTGAATGTGTAAAAACTTGTTAAAAGTTTTGGATGTTTTTATCAATATATTTATAATCAATTACAATCTCAGTTATAAGCAGTTAAAAATTGTGTTAACTGCACATCGAATTCTATTTCATTAGATAGCATTCGCGCACAGAAATTCATTATTAAATCCACCTCGAACAAACAATTACAAGTTTATTTTGCTTTGGTTTAATGATCACTGATTTTAATTTATTTCATTAGATTTAGATAACTTTACTTATGATCAGTAAAATAAATTGGGAGTAGATTTTTAAAAACGTAGTTGAAATAGTTTAACACCATAGCTTCAGTACCAAATCATATACAGTATGTGATTCGAGAATTCCAGTTAACTAGTTTATACTGCTTACGATATTATACTGCTGTTACTTATCTTATATACTTTTAAGAAGGAGTATATGAATATGGGAATTTAGTTTATTCCTTAATCTTAATATGAATTTTAGTATAAAACTCATTGAAGTTGAGAGTGTGTGCTAAAATTTTGTCAACTGTGTTTTATGTGTGTTTCTTACAATTAATTCAAAAGAAGCAAATGTATGTTTGGTACTGAAATCATTCATTCATTTTCATGAACGCCTTTTGTACCTTTCGGTGTTGGCGTAGTTCTCGAATGCTATGCGTCATAGTGTCTAATGCACTTTGTCTCACTGTCTCAAGTGACTGCTCATTGTGAGAACAACTGAGGGCGATATTAATTGAAAAAAGTCTAAATAGACATCACTAGCTGGGCTCGAACCAGCGACCTTTCGCAATAGTAAGGCGAGAACCATACCTACTGAACTACCTCCGCTCTTTGGTACTGAAATCTATATATGATATTCAACTATTTGAACCGCATTCAAAATCTGCTCCCAATTTAATTTACTGCTTATGATTTACATTAAAGTCATATAAATAGTTCCAAAATTTAAAATCTGCTCACTATCAGTGAGAGACTTTATAAAATGTTCAGATTTACTTCATTCCTGTCCTGTCCTGTTCTGGTAATTTTGACAAACATATTGTCTTGTCCTGTTCCTGTTTAAGACCAATACGGGACAAGATAAGAAGGAAATATGACGAACTTTAGGTAGTCTAATTCACATTCTTATTGAGTCGGAATAAGTTAAAAAATAAGAAATTGATTATGAAATCAGCAAATATTAAAGGAATTTAACAGAATTTTTAATTTTTCAATTTTTACAGAATGTTCTAAATTTTTTAGAAAATGACATTTTCAGGGGGTAATATAAAAATGCTCTTGGAGGACTAGAATGTAATAAAGATACTATAAAAACCTTTTGTATATTAATTATAATAATAATAATTGAATAAAACATGATATTAAAGTAGAAATATTTCAAAATAATGATAAAGAAATATTTTTATATACTACATATACAGTAGAGAATGATTTTAAACTGGACGGACCAATGCTTGATTCTTACTCACTTTGAGTTTTTATATTAGATTAATCTTTAACTGAAAGATTAACATTAATATCAAATAATTCAAAATAAAAAATTTAATAAGTCTATATCTACGAATGACTATATATTCATTCAAATTAATATTTTGTCTATCGGTCACAGTCTAGTCAAACATAAAGCTCAAAGCTAATGAGTAAGAATCAAGCATTTGTCCATCCAGTTTAAAATGATTCTCCACTGTATTGTTAATAATGATAATTATTTGTTTTCTAATGTTATATAAAATACAATCAAAAACGATATTTTTATATTATATTTGAAATGTTAGATGTATTTCGTGCTAATAAATAGTTAAAGCAATGATCGGCACTGATTAGAACATTAGCGCACATACTATTCCTTTATGTTTTTGTGAACAATAAAAAAATCTTTGAAAGAGAGGTATTGCTTCTTATAAAACATATTAATGTAAAGTCTTGGAGATTCGAAGATGGACTACTTCTTAAGCCTTTCTATACTATCCATATGTAGTCCAATATTAATGTTTAATTTTTTAGACTCAAACTTAAATTATTGTACTTTCTATGACGTTGAAGATGAAGATCAAAAATTCAAAACTATTAAACGGTTCAAGATTATTATTTAGTTTTAAATCAAAAAATAAATATTAATATTGGACTACATATGGTTAGTATAGAAAGGATTCAGATGTAGTCGATTTTCGAATCACCAAAACTTTATATCAGGACTATAATAAAAGAGAGCTTATAGGGTAAAGAGAAATCACTAGTGGAAATTTCACTGAAATCTATAGCTTACGTCATATAAAACTCCAATAACTTTATTTATTTTTTAAATACCTTTATTTACCTAGATTTAAATTTATTAATTAATTTGATAAACGTTTCTAAAAATGTCATACGTTTGCTAAATAATGATTCAAAAATATGAATTATAAATACAATTATTTAAGTTGAAACTACAGTAGATTTATAAGTGTAGTTTTCTCAATATATAATATATGAAAGTATTTCTTAATAAGAAGTTTTGTAGAGGTTTTATACACAGAAAAATATGGGCTACACTGAAATAGACACCTAGTAAGAGAACGGAGGCGAATATCTCTACCATTTTCAGCTTATATTTATCAAATTTCTTATTAAGAAATACTTCCATATATATTATTATAAGGAATATATAAAGGATTAAAATTAAGAAAATATTTGTAACAGGCTATAATCTTAATTGACGTTTTAAATATATCTGATTGAAGCACGCTCAATTCAACATGAGCTCCTTTGTGGACTTATGATAAAGTCTTATGAGAATGTGATGAGAATAAGCGCACGATTTTATTTTACTTTTCTTAACTCCAAAACTTATTACTTTCATGTATTGAATGTGAATAATAGTTGTCTGCATTCATAATCCGCACAATTTTATTTATGAGACAAACAATTTATATTTGTCACGCTTTCTACCAGTGCTTCATTTTATTTTCAATATATCATATATTTGTTTTGCAATTCAAAAACTTACCATTCTAATGCCTTTTAATATATTTATACTAAAAAAATATGAATTATATATATTTTATTTAAAGTTTTGAAAAAATATTGGAATAATAACTATGAAATATAATATTAGGATTAGTCGAGACACAACTCATTTCCTCCCAAAGATATATTAACATTATATTAATATTATATAACAGTGAGAAGTAATGAACCGCAGACTCGAAATCATATCCTTTATTCGGATCATTGATAAAAATTCCATTATATTGTAACTCTAAATCAAATAGAATATAGAAAATCAAATAAATTTTTATTATACTATTCATTGAATTATTTCATAAATTCCAGAAGTGATTCAATTTGATTCAATTCAACTCTTCTATTCGAAAATATTTTCAATTTATAAAATAGCGATAAAAAAGGATAAAAATAATATACTAAGTGTATGAAATATTTTAAAGCTATGGCATAAAACAGGGGTAGCTAATACCTCCTATATAACCTAAACACCTCCCTTGAGTTCGAGATTTTGCAAAATACCCCCTGATTTATTTTTACCTTACTCCTCCTTTGCATTTTTCATATTTTGGTAAAAATGTATACCCCCTGACTTTTTTGTAAAGGGCATCACGGTACTTTTATGTCATGTTTATAAAATAAAACGAGGATGTTGTTTCAATGTCTAGTATTGCATATGACAACAAATTATGAGAAAAATATTTGTATAACTCGAAACATTTGCGAACTGATCACTATTTAGTATCAAACTTCGAATGTAAATAAAATTCAACTAAATGAGATAATTGAAAAATTTCAAAACAGACTTTTAAAGCGACTAAAGAAGAATGTTTTTTAATAATAATTTTTAATAAAAAGAAAAATTTCAATACCAAGAACAAGAATTGAATTTTTAAATCAACAATTTGAGCATGTTATACCAAGATTACCAAAATTTTTTTGTAATATTTAAAAAACAATATCAAACTGTACCAGAATCTGGAGAGAAACTTTTGGTAATTGAGGTATAACAGGTTGATTTTTAACATTATTTGACATTTTGATATTGTCTAACATTGTTCGTTGAAAATACCATAATTGATGATGATGAAAATGATAATAGTCCCCTGCACATGACAATATATCCTGACATTTTAACAATTGCATCCACATTTGAATAAGTTCATCAAAAGTCACATACAATTTATTATTCTTAATACAAATGTTACAAAGTTTTGTTAATTTCTTGAAAACTACATTACATTATTTAAAATATAATTGTTGTATATTTATTCAACATATAATGTGCTGTAATAATGATTAAAATTTCATCAAATTCTGAAGACTTTTTTCGAAGTCCCGTAATAGCCTTTGTTATAAACTTGTTTGTAATACAGTTGTCATATGATATCATAGGGGAAACATTTGGGGGTTTAGGTCTTCTCAGCTAATTGGCTGTATTAGAATTCACATGTTAGTCAAATAATATTTTTATATATTAGATAACATAAAGTGAAACACAGACAAATCATAAAGTAAAATGCTTCTTGCTCGATTCTAAATTCTTTATAATCAAGAAAAGAATATTAATTGTTGGGACAAATAGTTCTTGTTCTCGAGTTACAGCTAAATAACGATTGCTTTTTGGCAAAGAGAGTTGTAATCACATATTAATTATTGTAAGAATTCAATTAATCAGATAAAAGTAGTTTTAAGATATGAGTCAAGAAAACAATTATTACAAATCTTTCTATAATTTAGGATTTAATACTTGGATTAGTTCTTTTTTAAAATATGAAAAGTCCGTCCAATTAATTACTGCATTTACTTCGTACTGCATTACTGAATACAATTTTTGTATTTTTTTAATCCAATCCCTTTTTAGGGGGACTTTCTCCCTGCACAACCGGGGATTTCAACCCAGCCAGGGATCACTGCTTGACTCAGAGGTATGACAGCGAGGATGTGTCACATTGAGAGAACACACCTGGGCCCTCCGTACAGCGAGGCTCGTGGCGATAGCTGATCGCATACTACCAATTGACGACCCTTGGTTTGGGTCCATGGTCATCTTGCCCCACCCCAGGCCCAACAAACTAAACTCAGAGAGAAAGATTGCTGACCCAGGGCAGGGGTTCGAACTCACTACTCTGTTGCCTATTAAGCAGAGACATGGCCGTTAGTCCACCAGACCATACTCCCAGAGTTCTTTGAAGTATCTCGTTGTCTACTTTACTGTTTCAGATTGATTTACCTACTGATACAGAATATCTTTTAAAAAATTATTTTATGACCAATTAGCAAACATCAAAATATACCGCTTCTTTATAATTAGCCTGAAGTGGTATCGTTGACCACCAGGTGAAATAGATGTATGAGTTATTAATTATTTAAGATAGCATATCACTTATTTTAGAACCAATGTTGGGATATTTTCACCTTGCACAACAAAGAATTTAAATCTAATCAAAGTTTATGTGACCATACAGGGTTTGCTGACGTCCACGGAGTGGAATGATTTAACTCATATGGTTTAATAGCATATTGAATGAAAAAATTAACCTGAGAACATTTTTTGCAATTACGAAAGTTTAGGAGAATAGTGAGGGTTTGAAAATACAAAATTGTGGAACTTTAGCTCACAGTAGATCTGATCCAGTTATCCGAATAACACAAGATATATATCGTTGGATACTTATGCAATGTAGAATCGAATCGTGATAAAATATTTTTTTCGGAAAATGGCCAGATTCGACTGGATGCCGACGGTAATGGTCAGGACTGTGATATATGCCTTTCAACTTGTCTAAGTGTGAGCATTAAAATGAGTACTATTTAAATTCTATGAGGAATGAGGACTATTTAAATTCCATAATATGTAGCATTTATTCATATATTTAGTTCCAGTCCCATAATAAGTTGAATAATTAACACAAAAAAAAGTTTCCGGCACTTTTCAAAAAATTGAATTCATTATTTTTCGGTATTTTCTTATAATCAGTAATTGAATCCCATTTTTTAAAGACATTTAAGACATAACGCTCAAGCGATTAGAATATACAACAAATACATCGAAGCTTAAAAGTTACAGTATAGTCATAGTTGTTACTTACTTACTTTTAACAATAAAAGTATTTCAAAGGAGGTTATAATATTTAAAATAATTAAATTAAATAAAATAATTAATTAACTGAATGGAAGGGCGGAAACGACATTTGAATTGTTGGACTATTTCATACAGAATTATATCTAAATTAACAACAATTAGAAACCTATGCGCGCAAAGAGTATTGATTTTAATTTGACCTATTAGATTTTCAATACTATAAAGAATATTCCAATGGATAATAATAAGTGTGTGCGCGAATAAATTTCTAATTGTTGTTAAATTAGTTATAATTCTATATAAAATAATCAAATAATTCAAATGTCGTTTCCGCTCTTCCATTGAGTTAATTAATTGCTCAAATTCTATATATTTAACCATGACCAATTATTTTAAATTCATGTAGAATATAGCCATATTCTACTGAATTTGTGCTACATTAATCGAAATTCTGTCAAAATATGGCGATTTCTTGATTCCCTCTCCTATACCCCGGACTATAATCACAAATGTTCACAATACGACCTAAACTCACACCTAAAAACAAACACATCCCATTCATTTTAATCTTGTGCATCCCTGAAAAAGCTCGCTGGGATCTATTTAGGGATGCCCAAAGAGATCAGTCAGGGGTATAGGGTATTGATTAAGGATAGGCAGTGGAAGACAATTCCTGTCTTCGAAAAATACTTACCAAATATTTATGAAATTGTATTATCAAAAATGATATTTTTAGTATTTTTCAATTTATTTAGTTAGTCATAAAAAATAATTAGATATTGTTGTTCTTTCTGCTACTAATGTTCAATCAAATAATGTAAACTATGAACTTTTATAAATATTTTTCTGAACATTAAGTAGAGTAAAGTGCTGTAATAATTATTATATTTTTCAAGTTTATTTGGAATTATTATCATTTGCATAAATATCTTACACAAAAATTGAAAAGATTAATATTGGCATGATGGTTTCATAGATCCGTAATAAATCAATAAACATTTCTAATCTAATGTTAAGTTCAGTTAAACAGTTCGTAATTGTATAATGCTGTGAAATTCGTAAAGCACATTCCTTCCAAACCTGACTATAACTTATGCAATATCTCAATACTAAAATACACATTGAATTGTTCATTAAATTCTTCATAAGTTATCATAACTTTATCACAATTCTAGCAATTAGTCTGGAAATAGATCTATAAATATGCTGAACATCACTATTGATCGAAAGTAGCTTTGATTTGTTATTTGCAAAGCACTCCAACATTTCAGAGCTAAAACTCTGCACTAATTTCTACACAAATCGCAATTTTAGATTTGAGTCTTCATTAGTAGAATTCTTTTTGGAAAAATATACGAATCTTTCGGATTTTGGAAAATTAAAGATTATCTATCGGAAAAAGTAGCATATGTGGAGTTACACTCCGCTTTCGAAGAAAATGTAGTATATAAGTTAGTTTCCACCCACACCCACCCATATGGTGCATTCTCGTTAGAATTATATCAAATAATTCATATTTAGTTTCGCCTTTGACTATTATTTTTAAAACAATTTTAAGCATTCTTTCAATTATAAAATACTTATTAATTCAAATACAGTACTTAAATTACATCTTGTGTAGGCATTGCCAATGACCTAAAAGTATAGGATACTGATAAGAACCTCAAAATCACAGGGGGTATAGGGTGCGATATTTTTCAATCGTCAAATTGAGCATAATTAAAAACTAATTCTGCAAGAATTTAACAGAATTTGACAGAATTCAGGCATAAAATCGAATGCAAAATTGGAGGCATTAGCATGGAGTTTACCAAACTTTCTTTTCATGATATAATATCACTTATAATCTGTATTAATCTCACGAAAAAAAAGTTGGATAAACGCCATGCCAGTGCCCCCAATTTTTCATTCAAATTTTTTATAAAGGGGACAAATTGTGAAAATGTCAAGTTAAAACTATTTACGTGATAAGGAATGTTGTAGATGTCGATAGTGAAGATCCAGAAATAGATTCTACCCACACAAATATTTTTTTATCTAGGTTTATCTGGTTTTCAAATTGGTTGAACTATCATTTTTCTAGGTGATATAACTTTTTTGTTTCTCAACATAGTTAAAAAAATTTTGCATGATCAACCCTTAATATGATTTCTTAATTCACAAATAAAGTTATATCAGAATCGAAGAAAATTTTTTCATCTTAGGCCACCTTCTTTGCCAGTAAACAAAATTTTAAAATAATTACTCGAAAACCATAAAAGAAAAATATAGTACCAAGTGGAATAATGTGTCATTTTTTGACCTTTAAAAATAAGATTGATCAAGTTCGAGAATTCGAAATGCATAAATCCTCTTCATTTGATCTTTAAGTACAGATTTTGTTACACTTATCTAATAATCTGTTTATATCTAAATAATTCAAATATTCTTAATAAATCCACTATTTTATAATAAACTTGTCTACTCCGATTCTCTTATATATTGAGACTATGTTTGCATGCTGTCAATTCTGTCCAGATTTTTTTATTTGGGCTAAAAACTTCAATCATAGACATTAGTTTTTATACGAATAAAATATATCAAAGTTTATAATCCTTCTTCTATTTATGTTAATAGAAGAAGTTCTTACTTGAATTTATGATAATAAGTAATCGAAACTATGCTTACATATTCTCAAAATATACAATTTTAATAATACAGAGTTTAATAGTGAGTATAACTTCCATTATTGACTATGACTTCAGTATATCTATCTATCTTCAGTACATTACTAAGTTTTGGATAGTTTCTATTTGACAATGACAACTACTTAGTGTCATAAATTTAGGTAAGAACTTCTCCTATTAACATAATTAGAAGAAGAATTATAAATTTTGGTATATTTAATTCGAATAAAAACTAATATCTATGATTAAAGTTTTTAACCCAAATAAAAAAATCTGGACAGAATTGACAGCATGCAAACATAGTCTCAATATACAAGAGAATCGGAGTACAAGAATAGTAACTCTAGTTCAGAAAATATTATTCAGCAGGTTGAACTATTAAGAATTGAATCGAATTTTTATTCGATTTTCCTAAAACTGTACAAGCTAGTACAATTTCTATTATAAACTTAATTTAATTCTGAACTTTCTTTAAGCTGATTCAACATTCAGATGTTGGCTAGACGAATTTTTAAAGCACAGTAAAAATTTTTATCAGCATAGTGATCCAATAAATGCTTTTGATTTGATTTTGTCTAAAGTGCATGGTAAGTAACTATTAGAGTTTTTCCTGCGTCCAAAATGCCAGGGCGCCTGCAGTTGCTCTAACAACCAAACAAGAGCAATTAGCAATCTAATTGGCTAATTTATTAATTCTAAAGTACGTCAAACAAAATAGGGCTTGTGATTGGTTAGGGCGCCTGGGCACTTGGGCGTTTTGGGCGCGAATAAGGCGTTTATTCTCAGGGCGCCGATTTTTGCAAACGCTAGTAACTATACTATAATTTGTCGCTTTTCCGATCTGAAGCAGAAAGGGGTGTAACCCGTATTATCCAAATGTGGTGAAAAATTATTGGGATACGTTCAAAAAGTAGGTACTCAAAAATGTTAAAAATCTAGACCCCTCCTTCTCCTTTGTACATATTCGTACTAATTAGAAAAGGTTTTTAAAATGCAATTCAAAGTCAACTTTAATTTCAGCAATACTTTTGCCACTTATATGTCTGTCGTGAACCAAATCACAAGCGGTCAATCTTTCCTCAATACCATAGTGGCTCTGATCAGCAGATACTTTATTAATTTTGTCTCAATTTATTACTTTTAAAAACCCGAAAACGTACGACACTTAATTCACAAGAAATCTTAGAACAAAGTTATAAATTATCAAAAAAGCACTAAATAGTCTATCGCGCGCTCTTAACAATGACAATGGACTCCAATATTCCATTATTTCTGAGATAATGTGAAAATTAAGAATATAATTGAATTGAAGTTTGAAAACATTACCACTAGTTTCAACATGTGATATTTAGTCTAGATTCAGGGTTCAATTGCTTTTTGTTAGTTAATTTTATGTCGAATTTTCATATTAGTGGAGAGTGCATATACGTATACATACGAGCAGATATACGTTAGAAACAAGGTAAACAAAGTTATAAATTTACCAAAAAATCTCGTTAATTCACACCTTTCTCTAACATAAAAACATCTTTACCTTATATGTAGGCTACATAATAATTTTCAGATTTTTTTGATTGTGGGGCGGGGGTTAAATTGATTTTTGAAAATATGATTTTTGGACAAATTTTACCAGTAAATGAAATTTTCAAAAATTAATATCTCGATAACCATAAGAGATAAAAATATAGTTTCAAGTGGAATATTGTGTCATTTTATAA
>JAQFXN010003293.1:0-11161 GCA_034693365.1 Liacarus xylariae | reverse complement strand
ATCATAAATTATGATCTGGAACCTAAATATTCTAGTTTATTCTCAAGAATATAAGCTTTTTAGAAATGAATAAATGTTCCTTAGGTTAGATTAGATTAAATATTAATTGATATATGAATAGATATTTTGTGTGAAATAAATATCTCATTTCTTCATTACCCCCACATCACTCAATATTTGCTTATATTCTCGATGATAAACTCGAATATTTTAAGTTCCAGATTATGATTCATAATGTTGCTAGTTATTTTCTTTAATTGTAAAATACAATGTTAAAATACGATTACTGATAGATTACATTTTGTGTTCATGTCATTGCAATAGTTGTACCCTGGCGAGGTTTTTCCGAGAATTAAACAAAATAATACCTGCCATTATTGATCCGAGTCTGGGATTCCCAGAATTGTTATATACTTACCTAATATTTGTATCGATTATTTACTTTACACTCAGACAAGTGATGTATAGTTTTCGGTAATAGGGATTGCTTACGGGGTTAAAATGGCTCAGGGTTTCAGTATAACGTTTAGAAAGGCTAGAAATATGGAGGTCTGTCCGAAGTATCAATGAATCATACCAATATGATACATATTATAGAATTTTATCGGCGTTTCATAAAAATGAGCATTATTAATTTATTATTTCTTTTATGCCTAATTGTGCAGGATTATTTGGAAAAATTCCTGCTATTGAGAAAACTGTGTCTGTAATGCAATCAATGTGTGGAAAATACAAAATCTTTTGCATCAAAAGTATTGTAACTTTTTTAAAAATAAGTTTAAATCAATTCAACAAATATTTATTTGACTTTCAACAGAAAAATTCATTCAATATTATAAAAAATTAAAGTCTATAAAGAGTTCAAAATATCAATAGATTGTTACCAGTGAGCGGAAAAAAGATTGATAAAAACCTTGTGTTCTTAAAACGCAAGGGATTTGGTTGGCGATTAAAATTTGAAATTTTGATTTTACTAATCGATAAAGTATCCGATTATAGTTTACTATACAAAATTTCAGGGTGTCCAACCAACCCATTGGTATTTTTTAGGGGTAAAATTATTGTTATATGCTTTTAACAAATATTTTCTCAATTTACACCTACGATATATACATCGTTGGAAATGTAATTTCAAACTGCGTTGAATGAATGAGTAATAATTTAATTTTGATGCATATGAAAATAAAGATAATTTTCAACTAAATAAGAATTTACTATAACCTGGATTCTCGAACATAGTTTGAAATTACCTTTCCAACGATGTATATATCGTATGTGCAAATTGAGACAATATTTGTTAAAAGCATATATTATCATAAAAACGCGCACAGAATTTCATTATTACAGACACAACGCTCTAAGAATACGAGGTTTTTATCAATCTTTTTCCACTCATTGGTTATTACATAATATATATACCGACACCTAATGTTTCGGATACATTGGAACAGTTCATCATTGGTTTACTTATAAATATTATAAACACAAGAGCTCTAAAAATTATTATATAATTGATTCAAATTATAGACTCAGTCTTGGAATGGAATGCGAGAACAGTTGTTGTATTACATTTGGAAATATTATGCGTCTAATTGTGAGCTAATGAGGCATTTGGAGCATAAGAACACATTACCAGACAGTGGTTTCACTCGAATTTGTCGGCTTTTGTGAGTTTTGTGATTGAGATGAGGATGAGGTTTGCGATACGGATGTCATCTCATTGTTGTTGTTGTTGACCACCAAATAAGACGTGGCCACAGTCACATTGGACACGTCGTCTGTGTCTGAGTTAGTGGTCGTCGTGTTTGTTGTACTCGAAGATAATGAGTGTGGAGTCGACGGCAGTTTCTGAACCAATCGATTGAAATATTGTAGAAGAGATCTGTTTATCTGTAAATAGGGTTTTCATTTGGGACTTACTTTAGTGTCTGTAATACTGGCGCTGATCGGAGTGTTGTCTAAATTAGCATTTGTCAGATCAGGGTTTGAAAGACTAGAAACCAAATCGTTTTGATTACTCGAATATTCACTTGTATTCCCCTCTTCTTCATCGGTTAGGTTTCCATCAGAACTCAAAGTAGAGATGGATTGACCGCTGAGTCTGTGTTGAGTCAAGTGTTGAACCAATCCTTTTCTCTTGTGAGGCGAAGGATGACTGCCGTAGTCATCGCTATCAACCCCTCCTTCCTCTTCGTCTGTTGAAGTGGAGGTCTGCGACAGAATAGAGATATTGCTTCCGGCGTGTTGTAAGACAGGTCTTTGGCCCAAATATGGCGGAGATTTGTGTGAAATCTTGTTGAAATCGGTTAAGCAGTTACTGAACCTTCTTTGGCAACTCATACCTCCCCTGTGAAGGATCGCGACGTCACAGAAGTCATTCACTTCATTGTCTTCAGTGGTATTGCAGTGAACGCCGTTCTCATCGATTGAACTCAGACTCGGAATTGTGTTTTGAGTTATATTAGTTGAGCGACTCTTTAGTTTTGTTCGGTTCGAGTCTTCGGTATCCGTTTCAACAGAACTCGATTTGCCTGAGATGGGCGTCAATGGACTTCTGTCGTTACCCGTTCTGGTTGTGGGCGTTGAGAGACAACTCTGCGAATCACAGAATCCGGAATCGAATGTCGAAGTAGTGCTGGTCTTAGGTATGCCTCGAATAATGCCGTTATTGATGTCATTGTCTCCCATTTCGATGACAGTCTCCACCCGTCCCATCGCTGACATTGGGCTCAGTGTAGAAGATGAAGGACTGACCAAATCTGATTCACTGAACACACTGTCAGTTTGGGTTTCGGTGTCCACAAAGCTTTTCCTCTCCTGTAGAGGACTGGGTCGGGGGCTATAAGTAATTGAATTGCTATTGAGGGGTGAGTTAAGTGTTGGGTGAATACTATTGTTAGCACTGGTCTGTCCGGCGACACTACGTCTTTGACGATTGCGTTTAATCCTCGAACGCGCCGACCCATGACATGAGATGCAGTCATTGGTCGCTTTGGCCGGAATTTGTAAATCAATTTGTTGTTCGGGTCTATAGGAACCTCTTCTGCTGTTACTGATCCTTTCCTGTGCCGCCTGTAGTAGTGGTCCAACGATTTGCCTTTTACTCGAATGTCCTTTTCCTCCCATTAAAAGCAGTTCTCGTCTGTTGAGCTCCTTTTCCTTCTGTTCCAATTGGAGCAGACATGCAGTCAATTCCATGTACAGGTTGTTAGCCCTCTCCAGCTTTCGTTCGTAATGTTCTCTAATGTCCTGCGCGTGACTTAACTCTTGTTTCCTCTTTTTGATCAGTTCCGCCTCGTCATCGCTGGACATATCGTGCCTTCCATTCCGTTTCATTCTAACTAAACAATTCTGAATCTCTTCCCTCCACTCCATCTGCAGATTGTAATACATTTCGGGTGAAATGTTGACCAATTCGTTGGCAGCGATTTCGATATGCATTAGAATCTGTTTAAAAGAGGGTCTATTCCTAGCCTTTGCACTCCAACAGCACTTCATGAGCAGTCGGAAGCCGTCGGGAAAGCATTTGGTGGGTATGGGGAGAGTGAGACTCGAATTGCCCACTCCCCAGATTATGGCCGAAGAGTCCACATCTCTGTATGGAATCTCACAGTTCATTAACTCCCATAAGACAACTCCGAAACTCCTATTTATTGCATAAATGAAAACAAACAAAAAATTATTAAAATAAGAAAATATAATCAAAAGAGATCTCAAACTAAATCAATAATTTATTATTTGGAACAATAGAACCATTTCTAACATTAATGACTTTTCCTATATCTAAATATAAGTTTAGAAGACATGTCATATTATGATATATTAAGACATTAATTCTTTTTCATTTGGGTTTATTAAATGCAAATAAAAAAAGAAAAGAGTAAAGCAATAGAGACCTGAAATTAGATGACTTGCAATAGAGTTTAATGAGATATTAGACCTATTTTTATAGACAATTCTTGTAATTTTATTTATTTATATTTTTCTGATTCAATAAAAAAAATGTATTTTTCACTTCTTAGCAGTGGATCATTAGCCCAGATATAGAGTAAATATTCAAAGATTCTTACCAAACGTCAACTTTCTCAGAACAGGGCTCATTGCGAATCACTTCCGGTGCCATCCAGGCCTATATATATACCAATGAAAACAATACATATTAATACTTGTAATTTGTTGGAAATCACGTATAAGCCATACCACTGTGCCCTTAAAGGACATCTTTGTTGACCTGTCGTTCCACTGTTTACTCGTTCCAAAGTCTGATATCTTGAGCACATCGTTGTATGTGATGAGAACATTGGGTGATTTGAGATCTCTATGAATTATCTTATGTAAGTGCAAATAATTCATTCCCGAAGCTATTTGTTTACTCCAGTCCACGACCTTCTGCGGCGGCACTTGTTTACAGCTTTTCAAGAGATCGTAGAGTTGTCCGTACGGACAGAACTCCATTACAATGCAATAGCAATTGGGCGCCTGAGTGCAGATCCCTTTAAATGCAACGATGTTTGGGTGATTTAATTTACGCAAATGTCGAATATCTGTCTCATATTTCTCCTTCACTTTCTTCACCGCAACCTTTTCATTCATGATTCTGCCCATAAACACTGCCCCCTGTGCTCCACTGCCCAACCACTCCAAGTCTCTGATATTTTCAAAGGGTATTTCCCAGTCGTCAGATTTGTTCTCATTGGCAGCGTTTTTGCCGATAGAGTTGAAGATAGGGGTCAGACAATGCATAATTCTACTCATTAAGCCTTGAGTTTTGTTGCTCTGACTCGAGCTGGCAATACTTGGCCCGGGAAGCATGAACTGCATAGGGGACGGAGCCATTACAGCCCCGGCGTATGGTGTGGCCGGCGTTATGGCGTTCTCGGGATTGAACGCTATCTCTAATCTATTGGGAACTTCTCTAATACTGCTTTCATTCAACAAATCAGGCAATGATGTGCTTAGACTACGATTACTATTACTGTTTCTCAGGGTTGGAATGTCTGGAGTGTTCTTTGTCTGAAGAGTTAGTGCAACACATTTGTTATTATTATTATTGTTTTGTGAGCTTTGGTTAACCCGAGGCAAAGTCAGGCTTATTTGTGTCAACTCTTCTTTAATGCATAGCATTCTGTTTTAAAGTAATTTTTATTAATTTTAATTTTGTTTTCAAAAGAAATTTGTTTAAGAATTAAATAAAAAATATTTCTAACCCTTTGTCGAAATGTTCGACATCGACATCGAAATTAGATGTCAAGTCATCGCTGTTCCTTCGGTTGAGTTTTGGCGATTCAATAGTGCGAAAAATGCCGGGTATTTCATCCTGTCCAATCTCACTTATGCTGAGCCCTCTCTTTAGAGATCCCGACATTATTTGTAAGATTTATAATATATTGCTATAGAAGTTCATCGACGGCTAGAACTCAATGCCAAAAATGTCATCAGAAATCCATTATTGCTTTGAAGTGTTTTTTTGAACCAAAATTATCTAAACGTCTCGACTATTATCTAACGATAGAAAAATATGATTTAAATGAAAGAATCATATTTTCTAATATGAATTTTAATTTAAAGGTTTTGAAAACCAATATAACAATCAATGATTGAATAGAAATCTGATATTTCGAACATTTTTATAATATAATTAATGACAAACGAATATTAAATTTTATGAAATTTGAATCTTATTATATCAAAAGAATGTCTCTTTTAATGAATACAAAGCAATTGAGACAGTATTACATTCACAGTTACACTACTGTATCGATAGTATTAATATGAAGAGTATTTCACTTAAAGGACAAAGACATTAGTGAAAAATGTTCCTTATATTCAATAATTAAACTGAGGAAAGGGTTATTTGAATAGTCGTTTGAAAAACTTCTAAATCTCTTAATAGAATTAAATACAATACAAAAGATTAATTGATTAGTTTTTAAGCACACCTGAAGTCCGTAATGTGTGAAACAGTGAGAAATGAGAAATTAATTTCTAAAAATTTCAGAAAAAAACACTCTTCTTATGAATGATTTGGTTTGAAATGGAGAACAAGACAAGTGTCAGTTAATGCCATTCAAGTTGAACAACATTTAGGTTTATGTAATATAAACACAGAATAATTTATAAACAAATAACAAGAATAGTAAAACAGGCAATTGCTTTCACATTATTGAATGAAAATATTATAAAAATTATTGTTATTATAGAAGAGAAATTCAATTAATGGCAAATATGAGCGAAACAAATATATTTATATTAATGTTTATGCATATAATATAATATAATATATACATGTATATATGGATGTATTTTCAATATAATCGACTGCGAGTTAAATCTCTCTTTTATTAGGGCAGTCGATATATAATAATACTGTGCTCTACTCTATTCGCAAGTAGAGAATTGGATGGTGTGATTGTCAGCACACATAGGTTTTGGAGGAGAGTAAAGAAGCGCACAATTTCATGGAAAACACAATATCGATCGGTTAGTGGGAAAGACCCAAAATAAAAAGCTAATGATTTTATGTGTGCAATGGAGAGGGGATTCAGGTTTGGTATTAAAAGTGAAGACCGATTGCACTGAAAAATTCTACACATAATTGTGTATTCAGTCGTCGAAAAAACATTTTCCAATAAATACATCCAATCTTTTATATCCCATTAACTACACTATAACTGGACTTCAATTTTCACTTCACTTTCGGCTGAATTTAATTTTCTAGCCTTTCATGAGTTTCGGATTCAACTCTTTTTATTCATTGTGTTTTGCTTTTAACGACAACTTAATGGTTAACATTGAAATTGAAGGACTTCTCAGAAGCTATTGTTTTGAGAGTAAATTTGTTAATTAAAGCACAAAATATAATAGATTAACAAAAAAAGTTTTTTGGATTTCGTGCAAATCCTATATTATAGTTATGTTGTGACTGACAAACATTTATTATATTCAATACCTTATGGACAGCGAACTGAATCAATAGAAAATCACTTTTTCAATAAAGCGTATATAAAACTGTTCTCCTATTTAAATGTCTGAGTCTTGTGATTGTTATTAATGAGAAAAATAAAGAAATAAAAATCACACTTAAAATTGACGGATTTTACTGTTCAAAGAACAAACACATTATAAAAAATTTACACAAATCAACGCAATATACTGTATAACAAAATAGGTTTATATATTGGAAAATCACAATTGGTTTTTGAAAAAAATATAAACAAATTGAAAACAGAATTCAAACACAAAATGTCACTGAAACTTAACAAATGCTATAATCGAAAGAAAATCAATTATCAATTGACTGATCAAATTGAAAATATCACATAATAAGTAGTTTTCGCACAGAGAGATTGAAAAATCTACGCGACATTGGCATAGATTACGACAATAGTGTATAACTTTTCAATGTAAACGAGGCTAAACTTATTATCAAAGGCTGCATAGTTTTGACTTCGCAGGTGTTTTAGTTGCTATCAGTTCCTGAATTTTTTACTTTACTTTTTTTATTCACTCATTTGGTTCTTTAGCTCACATATGCAGGTGTGATGGATGTAGTGGTGTGCGCATTGCATTACATCCAATACTACTTCATATATCATACATATGGGAGATAATAGTATTATTGGATTCGTTGATAATATAAAACATTTATTTGAGCTTTAGTTTAATGTTTTGTAATCGGATATAAAGATAAGATTTTTTGCGCTAAATGTCATATCATTTCTCGTCTGCTCTTTGATTCACTGATAAATATTTATTTTTATAGTTCTCGAAAAGAAATTACTTTCAATAATAAAGTTAATGAAATATAACAAGAATTGAGTATAAATTTTTCAGAAAGTTTTACCTGAAATTCAATCGGAACTGTTTTGCCTGTGATTTGTCTGAAAACTCTTTTAAATGGAAACCATTTCTATTGTTATAAATTTTTTTCGATATAATTGCTGTCAATTTCACTATAAGTTGGTTCAGGCAATTGGCACAACAGGCAGGAGAACAGAGAACAGGTAGTGTCGTGTGCTGTGGATTGTTAGCTTCAAAATGCTTGAGTGATATCGAGGTATTCCAACACTTGTTCGACCAGTTTTCGACTCACGAGAGCTGCAAACCTGAGCTCAAAGCGCAACAACTTTTCCAATAGATAGGCCTTTCCTATTGAGACAACTATTCGGGGCTCGACTTTAATTCAACTCAACAATAATGCACTCCAGGCCTCGCTATTAATATTTGTGCCCTGAGGTGAGGCTCAGAGATGAGGCATTTCTCTCTCCCTCTCGAAGCTATTGAAAGCCTAACACTAATAGTCCTGAGATTCTCACTGACAGTGTGTCTGCGATTCGAAAACAGGTATCACTTTTACTGAGAATTGTATGACTCATTTGAAAAATATTTGCCATTCATTTAGTTTTACTGTTTTTTTCATATCAATAATATTCGCTGAACTCATGTTCTGTTAGATTACATAAAAAAATAATACTTTTTTTCACACAATAACGTAAATATGTGTTGGATTTCATCAAATATATCACAACAACCAAATGATTTGTTGATTCCAATAGTTATGCCGTTTTGGTTGCACTCATTTTTTAAAAATAACTTTAAAATTATGTTTAGCAAAGGTTATATCATTTTGTGTCTGAACTTTCTTTTATCTATATTTCAGTGCTAATTGTGATGATTGCAAAAGTCATGTCAAATATTTACTCTCCATCTCTATATACAGTATATTATGTATACAATTAAGCTATAGATAGCTTGTAATCGCAATAAGATATAAATCTATTTTTATTCTAAATCTAATATCCGATTATCAGAAATATATTTCTATAAATAGTGTTAGAATTTTGAGTTAAATTATTTTCTTTGTTAGAAAAAAAGTAATTACAAAAAAGATATTTAATGTGCTTATGATAACAGTATAATCGCATACTCTTATAGAAACGAACTCAACGTAAACCGCGAATGCATTGCCAGCGAAATTCTAGCCAACACTATATGCACATCCCATAATGGAATAGTACCGGATTCCTATTCCTAGGTTGAAATGATCAGAGCATAGTCTATCATACAATTAGCGTTGCAAATGAATAAATTTAAAGTAAAGTTACTATGAATTTATTAATAAATTTACTTATGCTAGAAAATTTAATATTTTAAGTAAATTTATATAGTTAAATTTTCACAAAAATTTAGTAAATTTTTACAATATAATTAAAATTAATGAAGAGATTAAGAGTTAATTCATCTTATCTAGATTTAATTTAGAAATTTAATTTTGGAGAAAAATGTGAACGAATTACTATATTTACCGAAATACTAGTTTTTTAATTTATTTTTAATCATTTTTTACAATCATAATCGGATCATCTTAAAGAATATGAATTTACTTTAGTTTGAGTCAAAATTAGGTTTGGAATTATACTGAAGATATAGATTAGTGGACATACGAGTCTTGTCTCTGAAAATTCAATTGTATCTAGGATGCGTAATAAGGAGGCATAGCCAAATTATTCCCTTGTCTCCGAAAAATTATCAAACTACCTTGCCCTGTGGTGAAGAAAAACGAGCAATTTTGAGATATCCCCTTAAAAATTTTGGAAAAACGGCGCTAAATGCGCTATTGTTAGAATATTCTGTGAAATTTTATCTAAATTCTTAGAAAAATAGCAGAATTTTGTCAATTCTTGTTGAATTATACGAAATTCTGTTAAATTGTATCAATTTTAATCAAATTCCGTTAGAATTTTACGATTGCAAATACCCCACTCTATACCACTGTGATTCTGAGCCTCTTACCAGTACCCTATACCCACTGACTTCTAGACCTTTGCGCATCCCTAGTAGCATCTGGATATCAATTTTTAAATTTTTGGTGAAATATAGGTTTTACAGATAAATGTCTGGATGGTATTTTAATTATTTCTTAAAGTTTTAGGTTATATTCCAAAAACTCTCAATCTTAAATGTTAATTACAATTCTGATTCATATTTTTTACTTATTAAATTTTCTGAATAAATTTATCGGACAAAATTAAATTTACTATAAATTTACTAGTAAATTTATTTCCATTTTAAAAATTTAGTAAATTTTTCAACGCTAGTCTAAACCTTACCAATACCTCATTCTCCATAATCTGTAACATTTATTACTAAATATATCATAAACTTTGAGAAAACTCTTCGAATTCTATTCACCATTTTACACCTATTAAATCGCCCTAAGATTTTCAAATTTTGTTAAAGTATCTCTACATTTGCCCCTGGTTTCATATAATTTGGTCATTCTTGTATAATAATTGATAATTTATATATCAATTATAATTTTTTATGTAAACATTTTCTTATATAATAGTCATTTACCATATTTTATCCTAAACTTTATATAAAAAGAATCATTTCTTAAAATAATAATTAATTTGAAATATTTCTCAATATTTGTAATGAAGAGAATGTTTTGGCACTTCTGGAGGGGTCTCTCGATATCATTGCACACAATATCTGTGATTCTATTCATGTTTGCATTACTATTTCAAATAACACATCCCAGGGGTTACTATTGGAAAGAATTATCAATTGTTTTTATTTAAATGATTGCTAAATTATACATTAATTGCTTTACATAAGAGTTGTGAATAGATTTCGCAATGAATTTCGATCTACAAATATAATACTATAACACAATAGAGTAATTGAATAGCATTTGTTTAATCATTAGAGTATTTATTTTATAAACATATGAAAAACAATAGAATCGTAGAAATCTATAAATGCAATCAGTTTTTCAAGTTTTATTCAAAAGTATGAAACTTTTAATTCTTTTAATTCATATATATTTTATTCCATATTTTGGAACTAATGGTCAGTCAAGTGACTAATTTTGTTATCTATGCTTTAATGCTTGTTTATATTGTAGAAATTCAGAATAAAACTCAATATGTAATTGATAGAAAATCAAAGACTGTATTTGAAAGCAAGTCCTATTACGGCGGAGATATGTTAGGTCTTGTGCCACAACAAAAGGTATTTAAAATATTAAAACATTATTTTTTATTAGTTATAAGTCATATGATTCATAAGTTATAATAGTCTATAACTGTGGTTAACAAAAGTGGTGTTGAACACCACTTATCGTTACATTTCTTATACTGTTTAAGAGGTGGAGTCA
>JAQFXN010003292.1:0-11161 GCA_034693365.1 Liacarus xylariae | reverse complement strand
CTTTAACCGAAAGATTAACATTAATATCAAATAATTCAAAATAAAAAATTTGATACAATGTCTTAATATGAATGACTATTAATATTCGTTCAAATTAATATTTTGTCTATCGGTCACTACTTAAACCAATCACACATAAAAACTCAAAGCTAATGAATAACAATTTGTCCGTTCAGTTTAAAATGATTCTCCACTGTATGTGTTTTACAAAATTTTATTCAAAATATATTAAAGTTCCTTTCCTTACCCGTTCGGAATAATGAGTTTTTGAATAAAGCATAGATTGCTTATTTATTATTCAGAGATTTACTCACGGAATATAATTCTCCTCTATTTATATTTTGAAAACAACTAAGCCTTAGTTGATTATTTTGTATCAGGGATGCCCAGAATTTTCGGCGAAGCTTAGGATAGGTGCTCTAAGTTGTGCGCCAAGAATTTTTAAATTTTAGGCTAGGAGACAGGTCTATGAGGAGTATTTTAAAATGTTGATTTTTCAATAAAAACTAGTTTAAACCGGTTTTATGACTTATTAATCATTTATTAACTATATTTGATAAGATTTAATAGAAATTAAAAGGAAATATTGGAGAATATTCCAAAATACTTTAATCGGTTAGGAATAGGTGAGCAGGTACCTCACGAGCGACATGACCTATTGGAATTCCTATTGGAATTTTGGCTCAAATCACAGAGGTAATATGGTATTCCAGTCTAGACTCGCCATTGGGACTCCCTTGATTTTGTATTTGAAATAGGTGATTCTGGTGGAGAGTGGAGATTGAATTCATAATTTTAGTGATTTTAGTTCAGGATGAGTTGTTCAACTCTATTTCATATACCTGAACAATTTTAATTATTCTGGAATATATGTAAAGTTAAGAAATATTAATAATTTTGATCTGGATACCTAAATTTTATACAGGGATGTGGAAAGGGAGGTCCAACCCTGAATACCCCCTCTAGGGAAATTGGTGGTCAACATTACGTCTGTGGACAGATACGCCTTAAAGAGCAAGAAGTTGGATAAAAAACCAAAAGTGGGAGACAAGTCAAAATACTCCCCTCCCTTTACATTTTGGACCTTCCACATCCCTGATTTAATATGTGGATTGTAGGCTAATATATTGCCTTTTTTGGGCAAAATCCAGGAAAATCAAAGAATAAATAACGAGTTGATTACTCTACAGTAGTTCAGGCATATGAGAGATTACCACAAACTATTTAATCAAAAACTAGGGGTAACTTAAAGTATTCAGAGATTAACTTTTTGATTTAGGTGTTAATACCACATGAACAGGGGTTGCTTAGGAGGGGGAACCAAAATATCCACTTGTCTCTTAAATTTTATAACTGACTTTTTGAGCTGAGGTAATTTTTCCTTGGCGTTGGTATACCCCTCCCCGGCATCGATCAAGTCTTGAATTCAGTGTTACAAACATTTAATCAATTCTTGGGTTAAAAATACAAACGATTTCAAAATTTAATTTTAGTTCAATTTTTTAATAACAAAATCAAATAATTATTTCTAATTTCTCTTCAAATTTAAAAAAACAAATTATTTTCTTCTTTGAGTGAATGAAAAACTGTCTGAAGAGCCGAATGTATTTGGATTTGAATTGAATGCAAAACCAGAACCAAATGGAGAAGTATTTTGTTGTTGTGTTTGGGGAGCACTGGACGCGAGGGCACCAAAACTCAGGGAACTGTTGGACGCATTGCTGAACCTATAAATTAATGAAATATTTATAAGAATTTAAAAAACTTCAGAACCTCTTATCACATACGCATTGGTGGCACCAAAAGCACCGGTCGATTGACCGCCAAATGTAGAGCCCATTGAGCCGAGAGTGGGAGCGCTGCCAAAGGTTGGAGCGCTTCCGAACCCCGACTGTTGTGGTGAACCACCAAAAGCAGGCGAACCCCCGAATGCCGGCTGTGGGGGCTGTACTCCACCGAATAGAGGGGATCCGCCAAATACTGGTTGCGTCTGTTGTGGACTTTGTTGTTGAGGACTGGGCTGTAGAGCGACAAAACCAGTTTGAGCCACAGCCGAACCACTGGTAAAACTGCCGCCAAATGTTGCGCCGGAAGGGGACTTGACGTTAAAGGGCGACGACTGTGAGGTCGGAGTGAATGGTGAACTGGACTGAATGGGAGGACTCGAAAAGGCTCCGCCGAAAACATTTTTCTGTGCGTTTTCAGCACTCGGACGACCGCCTAATCCACAAAACGACATATTATTCAATGCAGACGACTGTTGACCAAAACCTAAGGCACCAGAACTGGCAGTAGTGGACACGGGGTTCGAGACCGCACTCGTAGTGTTCGGCGCACCAAAACCCGTTGATCCGCCGAATGACAATCCCTGTCCAAATACAGGCGCCGGTGCACTAGTATTGGACGCAATATTTCCAAAAGTGAATGAATTGGCAGCGAATGGCGTTTGACTGAAAGGCGAAGAACTAAACGGTGACGTCATTTGCTCTGACTTTTGTTCATTCGGTTCACTCAATAGTTTAGCGATTAATGAAGTATTAGTTGTCGATTGAGTCGTCGTTTGAGTGACGACAGCGGGAGTGGTCGGCGCAGTAGATATCGTTGGAACTGATGTAATGACAGGAGTGGTCGTTGAAATGATAGAACTCACAGAATCCACTTTTGTTATGGGTGTCAGTGCCGGCAGTTCTGAGAATTCATTTCTAACTGTGCTTAAAGTGATTTTGCTGTTCGACTCGTTTGGATCGACTGTTTTGTTCGAAAGCGTTGCCTTCAATATAGAGAATGGTTTAGAAGAGTCTGTTTCTGTTGGAATCGATGTAATGCTTGCCTCGACTTTTGGCCCTTCATTTGGAGCAGATTTTTGTGGAGTTGTCGGCGGACTTATGTCTTCATATTTTGGGAGCGAGTCTTTAGATTTTGTCAAATTGTCTGCACTTTTATCTCCGCTTAAATTCAAACTAAAATTTGTTTTCATTTGATTCAAATTGAATGACAGTTTTGGTGATGAAGTATTGGCCAAAGCATTGCCGCCGAATCCTTGGAATGAACTGAACGGACTGTTTATGGTAGCAGTGCTTTCATTAAATTCGGATAATTCAGTGATTGTGTCCAATTTGAATGTGTCGTCATCAGTGGTTTTGATTGGGTTTATAATAGTTGTGTTCCCAAAGCTAACAGTTTTGCTTACATTACTAGAAGTGGACGACACATGACTTTCTGCTATAGTTTCGGCTGTTTTTTGTGTTGAATCCAAATCGGGTTTAAGTTTCGCTGATTTACTAACATTTGTGACCACTTGTGTCGTCGACGGCGCAACTGCTTTTGGTGTCATTAGAGTCACTGGTATTGATGTTGGACTTGAAGTTTGTGTTCCTATGTTTGGCGTTGTATTCAAATTAAAAGATAGGGGTTTTGTGGCAAATGTTTGGAACAAATCAGTCGGTTTTGTCTGTTGTATTGGCGCCGAAACTCTTTCAGTAAATGGTTTTGTATTTGAGTTGTCTTTCAATATCACCGAAAGCGATGTTGACTTTGGTTCTAATTTCTGATTTGTCTTTTCTGCCGGAGTTTTAATATCTTTTTCGATTGTTTTATTAGCGACAGTCGGATAACTACTGACCTTATTATTCATTGCAGTAATAGTTGTCTGCGATCTCTCATCTCTTGTTTTATTAGAATCGGTTTGGGTTTCACTCGAATGACTTAACGCTTCATTTGTTTTATGTTTTTGTTTCAATTTTTCGATCGCAGATATAAAATATGATGAGTTGTCCACTGATCGCCTGACGGGTACTTTAGTTCGACTCTCGAAAAAGTTTCTTAAATTTGTTTTCTTTTCTTTTGAAAGAGTTTTTAATTTAAATACTCTATCGCTTGATATGTCTTCAGAAATGTCTTTAATCGAACTCTTATTCAAAGAATGGCTTAATTTGTCGATAATATGTTTGTTCGGACTTTCGTTCGAAGTCTTTAATAAATTGCTCTTCAATTTAGTTCTCGACGGCGACGACAGTCCTTCCAAATCATTCAATTGTGTTCTCAAAGCATTAATAACTCTTTGATTGTTAGCCAAAGCTTTATAAATGAGCCCTAAATTACTATTGGGTTGAATGCGATTTATTTGATTTGTTTTGAGGGATTTTCTCTTTTCGAGCCATTCATGCCATTCCTGTTCAAACTTCGCGTCCAATTCTCTCAATTGTATTTCGATATATTCGTTGAGATTATGTATTTCTTGCATTCGTCGGGCAGTGATGGGGTCGAGTGCTCTCTGTTTCAAGAGATGTCTGTATTTAGGGTCAACGTTACGGTCCATTATAGACTTGGCCTCTTCTAACAGCGAAAACGACTCAATAAGACTCGACTGTAATGTTGTCGTATCTTTGGAACAGTTCTTAAAATTCTCTTTTATCTCATTCAGGACTTCATCAATAAGTCTTGTGTCGAGTTTAAGCTTCATTTGTTCCTCTTTTTTGCCAATTTTTACGTTTATATTCGAATATTTTTCTTTTGATTCACTAATTATTTTATTGAATTCTATTATTTGTTCTTTTATTTCATTCAGATATAAATCATTTGACGATTTGTGGTATAAATCACTTTCCGGAACTGTTGGGGTCTTTTCTGTGGACACACTCTTAACCGTTTGGTCTGTGCTTTGGGTTGATTTTAGTTCATTTCTAATGCTTTGTTGGGTTGGAATCGACTGATTGTTGGCATTGAATGCATGAGTTGTCGGCATTGGTTTTGTGTCACTTTTCAATCCCAACTTGGATTCAGTTGAGGCCGAACTGAGCACTGGAGTCACTGGATTTCCAAACGGTGCGATATTAGGTTTAGGCAATTGTCCGGCATTTGATGTCAGACTAGAAAGTATAGGAGTACTCGTCAGTGGTTTGCTTTGTGGTTGAGGTGAGGCATAAACACTTGGTTTGGCTATAGTTGGAGGCGCCGGCAGTTTCAATCGACCCGTTTTGTCGATCAGCAAATAGGGCACTAAAACTCCTGACGAATTGTAAATCCAAAGGACAGGAGTATTGACGCCTCCGTACGTCTCATTGACACTAATTTTATAGAGATTTTGAGTTCCGTTTGAAATAGTAATTCCTCTCAAATAAGTGTCGTTTCCATCGCTACTCATCGGTAAATCTATTCGAGAGCTGTCCTCTAATATCCATTGACACCAATTGTCTGGTAATGCAATGTCTTTATCCGAATCACAACCGATTACAACCACTTCAGAGGCCAAAGAAGTGGAACAAAGGATAATATTCTCGAAGTGTAATAAATTAATTCTATAGAAATCATTCATTTCATAGTTGTCTAAACAAACGGCTCCGAAGTCTACGAACTGTGGCTGACCTTTGGATGGCGTCGACACCAGTAGTATATGAGTGTCTTTCTCTGTTTCGGACACGTCTTTACTAATGGCTATAGCAAAGAGTGAGGAGACAATCCATTTGATTGCAATCACTGTGTGCTCATAGAAATTGTTGCCCAAAATAGTTTTCTTCACTTCTTGTAGTTGTTGTCCATTAATTTGTTTGTATTGAGAGAAATACCCGTTTTTATGTCCGACAACCAGTTGTTTGCCCTTTGGTGACCAACACAGACACATCGCACCGATGGCTGAGGTTATGTGCGATAAGATATTTGTGGTCTTTGTGTTGGAATCGCCAATAGCTATGATAAAAACTGATCCATCGGTTAGACAACACCCAAACTGATGGTCGTTTAACTCCGGGTGCCATACAATGTCTGACACGAGTCCAGTGCTGTTCAACAGATTTATTCGACTGTAATGAGTGCTCTAAACAAATAAAACTTTAATTATAGAAATAATAAAGAATTAAATGCATTCAAAACAATACCTGATTTTGGTTTTTATAGATATCTTTCAAATCATAAAATACAATAAACGGCGACTGATTTTGTCCAACAGTTCCACAAACGGCTAATTTAGTACCGAATCCTTTGTTGGAAATCGATATGAAATGAGATTTAAAGTTGAGTCCAATAGAGAAGTGTTGAAAGTTATCGCAGAACTCATTAATCACTGATTTATTCCATTCAAAGGTTAATAAACTATTGATAGGAATGACAACTAAATTGCTATCATTTGAAACAAATATGTTTTGCTCCCTATTATCGGCACAAATGCTATTCAAACCATTGTTTCCATTATTAGTGATTAAATACTTTTTCAGTTCAAGAAATTTCAGATTCTATTCAATCAATAAATAAATAAATAATAAAAATAATATAAAATTAAACTTAAATTCAATCAAAAATTTCAAATTAAGTCAAATTAAAAAACAATATTTACGTTATTATCGATAGAAACGCCGGTTTTGAACGACATTTTAAACCAAACCAATAGTCAATGTATTTATAGATTCAGTGATTAAAGCATTTGTTATTAAAACGAAATTAATTTTAATTCAATTCAATTCAATCACTATTTGTGTCTAAAAAATGCGTTTAATTTTCGTAAACAAAACAAACGATTGAATCGTTCACTAAAAACGTTTTCACTGTTTTATGTTATTTATGGTAACCTTTGAGTCAACAAATTGTGCGTCAATTGAACCCTATATTTGAGTTAATATAAGCCATACTTTGATAGCCTTTAAAATCAATAGAGGATTCACTCGTCTTATGTGAACTCAACAGTGAATTACTTCATTCAATATAAACCACTAATTGTTAGGTTTGCGACCTTTTGGTTGACATTTATATGCCTTTTAGTCCATTAGTTATTATAACAAAAGAGCAAAACAAAGCGCAAAAGAGAAGTAACTCAATGTCAGTGAAAGCTTTTGATACTATTTTAGTTAACGATCTATACTATAGTGCGATACTAGTGTCGTCTAATAGTTTTATATAAAGTTTGTTATAAAAAAGGTCTAAATCTATGTCTTTATAGGGATATACAGACTGTAAGTACTGTAAACAACAATTTGTGAAAACAGTGAAAAACTGGTCATTTGTTTAATCAATTTATAGATTTGGAGACATATTTAGCGATCCTTTGAGTGTTAGCACCGGTCTATTGGAATGGGAGGTCAAAAGTTCGGTAAATTGGCGTTCGTTCGCAACATTATATACATTCGTCTCTCGCCGTACGAACAGAAGGCGTTCGGCAACTATTGGGCCAACAGTTGGCGCGGCTTTAAGCGGGACTTCAACTCCATTGTGCCCTATGCCGGACCCGCTTTCCTGCACGCATACCTGGTCTACCTCTGGGGTGAGGCCGAGAACGAGCGACTCAAGAGAAAGAACCCCAAAGACTATGAAAACGATAAATAGATTACAATTGAATTAATTTTTTAATTTGATTAATAGATGGGTTTAATTCATTTGAAACCAACAGTTAATTAGTTATAGTATTGTTTGGGTTAAAAACTATTTGTCAAATATTGTTTAGTTTGTGTTAAAATAGGTTTCCAAAAGTCAAATTCAAAAAATATGTATTAAACCTAAAACTCATTCAAATTGACAATTAATTAAAAATTACGCTTTTATTAGATTTGAATAATCTTTGAATTTATATTTTGATTTCGAAATATTAATATATTTAAGAGAATCGATGATTAAATAATTTTATTCTAAAAAAAGAATAACAAAAATATTATATTTTAAAAAATCAATGAGTTTTTATTTTATGAGTCAGTAATACTGACAGTATTTACTTTTTCTTTTGTTATTTATGAGTCGTTTTGTTATAATAGCAATAATTTGTGTGAATTATAAGAAAAGCTTAAAAAATATAAATTAAAGTCAAAGAAATTCTATAATAAGTTAAGACAACAAAAAATTAATCAATAATTTATTCCTTTGCGTCTCCAATACCGTCAGCGTTGATAGAGAACTGGGCCTCGGCTTCGGGCAGATTAGGCGAGTCGTACACTCGACAGACTCTGTTCTCACCCCTGGCTTTCTTCAAATACAAACGAGTGGTCGACGCGTGAGCTATAATATGACCGCCAATTGGTTTCTTAGTGTCGGCCGCGAATACACTGCTGGCGTCCACGTTAGCGACCACTTGATTGGTGATCAGCACCGCTACCCCGAACTGATCGCCCAGACGTTGAAGCATTCGGAGAAAGCGGGCCAAATGCATCTGTCGCGCAGCCAACTCTCCCCGTCCACAGAAGTCGGTCCGGTATAGAGCAGTGGCAGAGTCCACAACCAATAGCGCATACCTGGCCTCTGACATCATGGCCGCCGCCTCGACCAGCAGTTGGGTTTGATGGTCGCTGTTGTAAGCCCTGGCGTATGCGATGTTCTCCAGCACTTGATTCTCATTCAATTCAAATCTTCGAGCGATGTCTATAAACCTCTCGGGTCTGAAAGTGCCCTCAGTGTCGATGTATAGACACTTGCCTTCAGCGCCGCCCATATCTATTGGCAACTGACACGTCACGGCCAGCATATGACACAACTGGGACTTTCCGGTGCGGAACTCACCGAACATTTCAGTTATAGAACCGGTTTCTATACCGCCTGTGAAGACAAACCAATTATTAACAAATATATCTGTTTTGAAGCGAATAAATTAGACAAACCTTTGAGCAAAGCATCCAATTCTTTAGAACCAGTAGTTATGAGCACAATCTCGGATCGCCTCAAATGGTATTCCGTGGCCGTCGAGAACCCCATCGGAACCAATTTCATGGCAGCGCTCACTATCTTATCGGCCTTTTGTTCGGATATTCCTTTGATTTTCTCCAAACACTTTTTGGTCACGTAGGCCACGGACTCGACCGTGTGGTGACCCGACTCTTGCAGTCTCTTTATGTCCAAACTTGTTATACCGTTTCCCTACAGTTTCCCAATCAAAGCGATAGAAAGCAATGAAATAATAATTACAATAAAACACATAAACAATAGACAAATAGCTATCTTATGGTTAACTGACCTCTAATTTCTGTATTGGAGTGAATGTCTTCTCCAACTCCTCTTCCACTTCATTGCCATTAGTTTTGGTGACAATCGCTTCACTTTCGTTGTCTTCAATCACTTCCATTCCAGCCATTCCTCCATTACTTCTTTGATTAGATCTCTGTTTATATCTTTGAGCCATTATTTCAATTCAAACAAACGATTAATTAATTAATTATAGAAATAATACGTATTTTAGAGTCAATTATAACAACAAATCATTCAATTGAGCGCTAAATACAACACATTTTAGTTCAAAATTGATGTAAACATCGAATCAACGAATCACTGCTTAGTATTACTCATAACTCCTGTCGATGTCTGACATCTGTCGACCATTTGATTCACTACTAATAGTTGTGATGAAAGAAACGGTGTTTTCCACACAAATTGCCAACAAATGAATAGTTTGTGAACTCAAGGGTCATATTCTTTTGGTCCACAAATGGTGCCTAAGGTATAACCAGTGAATGCCAAACCGGGTGATTGAGCACCCGATGCCGTACTATTGACTGCATATATGCCGTATGTGTGGACGAGTCATATACATGTGCCGGCATTAAGAGATAATATTGGGTTTGGGGTCTCTATGCCCACAGCCCACAGCCCACAGCCCAGTCCTGGATATGTTAATTACAGTATTTTCTCCAAGAATGGGGAAAGAACAAATTTGAGGGGAGGGTATTTGTTTTAGCCAAGTCAGACCTGTGACTTCACAAATGTTGCCAAATTTTGGACAGGGGTATTTTGCAATCGTCAAGTTCTCTCAAAATTTATTTTAAAATGATGCAATTTAACAGAATTTGGATTAATTCTGTAAGAATTTAACTGAATTTGGCCAAGCTTAGCAAAAATTTGATAAAATTCTCTAATATTTTAGAGAGAATTTCACAATATAGTCCAAAAACGGTGCCTTCGGCCCGTTTCCTTCAACTCCCTGTATGGGGGAATGGTACCTGACGACCAACCTAGGATGATATCCTGCCAAGATCACAGGAGCTGTTACGGGCTGTACCTCCTTTCCCCTTCCTAATTTTCTCGATTATAAGAAGCCACTCATACTAGACTCATTAAACATGATAAGAACTGATTCTTGTCATATCCTGTTCTGGTGAAGTCTTATCCAGTCCTGTCCTGTAACTACAAGACAAGATGTCATTCTGTACCATCTTGTCCCGTATCATCAAGTCATCACCAGAGCATCAAAAAATAGTTATTTATAAAACCAGAATAATCGCTATAATAATTACTAAAAATCACTCAAATACTACCGTGGCTTTTAAAAACTCATACCTAAAATAAAGTTAACTTTTACACCAAAACTCAAAACTTAGTACAGGTCTTACTGTACAAAAATAATTATTAATCAATGATTAGTAATCATATCTAAGAATAAAATTAATTTAAAATTAATTTCAAGTAATGTTCGAATAAAATTGAGTTAAAAAATAAAATTGTTAATTAAATGAAATATGAATTTGCATTGATGATGTTTAGAAATTAGTCTTCAACTTTCAATAAATATATGAAATAATGATATTTATTCATTTCTAAACCTATTAAACTGTTAACTCCTTATTAAACTTTAATGCTTTAAACTTTCTTTACTGATATCAGTAAATACTAATAAATGGATTTTTTTTTGTGATGAATGAAACATTGCAATGAAGTTTCTTTCCAGATAGAAGTGGGACTTTATTGATAAGGGCATAGTAGTTATTTAATTTTTGCTTAAATCCACTTCAAAAATAAAAGATATAAAAGTCCTTGTTTGTTAAATGTAAACATTAAATTAACGCATTTTTAGAATATTATTTGAGCACTGAGATTTTTTAGCTTATCTAGTGTAAAATAATTGTTTTTGATCACTCGAAAAGCTACTATTTTCTTTCCAAAGGAATGGTATAGCTAACTCCCCTAAATGATATTTTAAATTACACTGACATTTAACAACCACCCTTAATCTAACTCTATTTATTCTACATGTATCTTGTAAAAGGAGAGTATAGTGAAAATTAAATAATTGACTTTGGCTATAAAAATTAAAGCGGTAAATTTTAATTTACAGGGTTATTTTGCCGATGCCCTCCCTAGCGACTTCTTATTTAGAATGATTGACATTGCTCAATATTTCCAATATTTTCTTTATTGGTGGTCCATAAAAAATTTTAATATCAAAGAATTCTTAGCAAAATTTAACATAGAAACTAAAATT
>JAQFXN010003291.1:0-11164 GCA_034693365.1 Liacarus xylariae | reverse complement strand
ATCCTAAAACCCAATCATTTATTTCAGAAAAAGAGCACAAATAAAATACAGTTTGATATAATGCAAAACTTATAATGCGATTTATATTAGATGTCATTATTAATGATGACAATTAATAGGATGGTTTGCATGACTTTTAATAGGACTCCCATATAGACCATCATTAAGGATATTATGAATATATTTGGCATAAAAAATGCTTAATTTTTCGTATTTGCAAAGACCGGTAAAAATTGATCGGTTTTTGTTGTTTTTATTCTTATGTCTCAAACTTTTATATCTGAAGACTGGAAACCGATCGTAAAAATTCTTTAAGACCTTCAATAGTGGCCGAACCAGATATTTGTGTGCAATAACTACTTCTTTACGACTGACTCGACTAAAGAAATATAATTCGAAAAATAAATTTCAAAAAGTTTTTTTCATTCTTTTTTGTTTGTTATGTTTAGAGATAAACAGTTGAGAGAAAGAATAGATTAGACGAGAAGTGAAAAAACAAATTATTAAATAATAAGCATTTTTCAAAAGGCGATCGAGAAGTTGCGGGTTTATAAACGCATTCTCTATCTCTTCTCTATTATATTACCCCCAATAATATCCAATAGTATTTAACTTTCATTTTATATACTGCACAGACCAACATACAGGTGCCGGTCATTGGTTTTTGCCTAAAGAAGGTCTATAAAAGAGAAAATATTTGCACAGATTTTCAGACCATTCAGAAGTACTTATTAGAAAAAATCTAAAAAAATATTAGACAAAATGCTTTAGTTATTGGAATAATAAAATATTTCTATTTATAAGTGAAAGAAGAAATTTAATTTCTTTTTTCCCCTTAAATATCATATCAAAAAGGTTTGTAGAAAAATGTTTGATTTTTGAAAGTTGGGTTGAGTTGAAAGACTTAAACGCCAGATAACACTCATTCACTCTCTTTATTTGACTGAAGACTTGTGTTCTTTGAGAACAAGTTTTTGGTCTTTTGATAGTTTGAGTTGAGTTGAGTCGAGTCCTCATAGGTTTTTGGTCTCCTCTCTATTCAATAATAGGTGCTCTCAAACTATTTTTTTCAAATAAAGATTTTCTACTGAAGAGAAGTCAGACATGTATTAGAGCAGAGATGGGGAAAGAGAGGGAGCGATAGAATAAGGAGAGAGAAGGAGAGAAACAAAAAGGAAATTCCAGGCTTTCCGTTCCGTTCCCTTCAAAATACTAAATAACGTGTATTTTGTGCGAACAGTGTATGTCTGCGAACGGGTCTTATTTGCGACACAGCCTTCAAACTGATGTGAAGAATATTAGCGTTCAGTTTAGATGTGTTGACCCAACAGAACAACACTCAACACTACATAAACCAAACACTGATTCCTTAGACCCAAAACTTATAGTTTATTAATAAAACAAATTTAAAACATTTCGGCGTTCTTTCAGCAAAAGTTATACTAAAACTCAGTTTAAATATAAGCAAATCTTCTAAAAGATTTTCATAAGTTTTTTTTGTTTGTTTGAGTTCTTTCTCTTGTGTTTGAGTTTCAGTGTATTGTTTGAAGAAATACATTAATTATTAATGTTTTGCTAATGTATTCTTCAATAATAGTGTTTGTGTTCTGTCTTTCCTTTAGTCTAAACTTTTTTCTTTATTAAATGTTAGAGTGAATTGACTTCAAAAGGAGATGACTTTACAAAACAGATGTTCCAAATGTATAATACATTAGAAGATATTGTCCACTCATCCAAAATGAATGATAATAACAGCAGAAGTTTGGATCAGATCTTTGTCACAAATCAAACCAATTCTATTGATATTAAGTCAAAGTCTAATACTTTGAATAATAGTCTCATTAGTAGTGTTTGCGATGAAAACGCATTCAATTCTAGTATAAGTAAAAGCAATCAATCCATTCATTCCTCCATCGATTCAAATGACACTAATGACAGTGATTTCTGTCAACAAAATAGTAATGAAATTAAGTTTAATAACAATATTATTAATAATAAAATCATTTCAATTGAAACCAATCGTCAAAATATCGAAAACAATTCAGCGATGAATTCGGTTAAGGAATCGATAATTAGTTTAAATACTTTTCCTTCAAATACTTCATTAAATGTTTCCGATTGTGAACAACGAAATTGTAATAATAATAACATTAATAAGAGTTTAAATAAATTGTTAATTAAACCGAAATCTGATTCAATCAAAGAAAAAACAATTCTTAAAGAATCAAAAGACCAAAAAAGTTTGTGTTTAGAAGAATTGGACAAAACTAATGGATATATAAACAGGAATTGTATTACTAATAGCGAACATATTGTTAATCCATTATTGGATACAATCAATACATTGACGTCTTGTTCTGACAGTTCAGACGAATGTGATATCAATAAGAAGTGCTATAATAGAGGTGAACGACACCGAAGACTATTGAATGGTTCGCGACATCTGAACCGTAAGTCTTGTAATTATTATTACAGCAGTTCTGACGGCGACTCTATTTCTGGTTACACCGGAACCAATTCACTCGAATCTGGCTATAAGTCAGACTATTTGGGCGAAAATACTCCCGAAGTCATTGACGGCAGTTCTGTGTCGTCGTTCGGGACAGCCTTTGATTGCACCGAACCCTCTATTATCGCTTCAATGACCGAATCAGTCAATGCTATCAGTCATCAAATGACAGACAATGAGTCGTCAAATACTCTTAAGAAAAGTGGTTTAAAGCAGACAAACAATTCAGTCAACAATTCTTCGACAAAAACTAATTTCGATATAAATAATACAAATATTAATAGTGTTTTAGTTGAGAATCAAATCCAACAGAAAAATACTTCTGAAGACATGAGCAGTAATGCCAGCGTTGAGTCATTTCAGACAACAAACTCTTCGACTAATAATAATCGAAAAACTGTTGGAATGTTTAGCGAAAAAATCGCGAATCGCTTAAAGGCTTTTAATAATGACTCACAATTAGAACATTTGCTTAAACTTAGAAAATCTCTGTTAAAAGCTCTCAAACGCTGCGAACAGATCTCTTCGCCCGTCAATTCACGGGACGGCAGTCCCATCACTGCCGGCATACCTGTGTCGAGTGGGTGTTCGAGTCCGGCCTCAACTGTAGTCAAGTCTTCGCACAACACTTACGCCACAAACAATTCACTGAATAGCCGTCGACTGAGAGATGATATAAATTGTAGTGAAAAGTCTCGCCAAAAGTCAGTCTCATCTCCGCTCACTATTAGACCACACGAAGAGATTAATGATTGCAATCAAATCCAAGCAATTAATTCAGTGAACTCTACCTCTAATTCTAATTCTAATACCAATAATACAACAAATAATAGTAAAAGTGTTCGTTTCAACAGTTCTGTTAAAATAAGTTCTCTTAACTCAACTCAAGTGAATAGAAAACAACAAATCAGTAATAATTATGTCTCCAATAAGTCAATACTTAAGGATCCTCTCTGTGAGACATTAAGGTCTGCCATAAAGGCCGGAGAGTTCAAAAATAATTGTTCTCTTGAAGGAGAGATCGACGAGTTGTTGTATGGAAGGACTGGTGCTTATTATTATTCGCCTCAAATCCAAACCACTGGTCATTTAGTAGACGAGTGTATGAGTCCGTCTGCTTATGTGACTCTGATTGAAGAGAAATATCGCACTTTTACTGCTAATACAGGCAAACAGACCACTGCCGCCAATTCCAAGAAGACTGCCTCCAAAGGTATGTATGAGAAAAAAATTTAAATTATATGTTATAGTCTTACAGAAGTTTAAAACTAATGGTTAGGGCCAGAGATGTGATTGAGAGATGAGAATATTGTGTTGTTTTTGTCTGAATTCACATTTGCTTTAGTAAATCCTAAAGTGAATGACAATTCAAATGTCCATTTGATGAATACATTAGACAAGAATTATTTTGTATAAACTTTGAGTTTATTTAGTTTCAGGTTTTTGGCTCAAAATTTTTTTGTTTTGCTCCTAATTCTCGATTTTTCTGATGATAAATAAGAAAAAACAATTATTAACGCAATAAAATTGTTTTATTTATCCCAAAGTTTTCATAAACTTTTTTGTAATTGCTTTCCACACGAAGGGATCATTTCTTCTTAACTATGTTTGACTATAATTTTGAATATATATTAGTTTTTTTTAAATTTTAAACTTCAAATCTGTTATCTTAAAAGGATTTTCTTTTGAGTTTATTAAATAAAAAGTTAGTTCAAGACATCTGTTCATCAAAATAGTCGCCAAAAGAGAATTTATTTATCTTAAGACTAATTATTGAACACAAGTTTATTTATGTATTTAATTATTAAACCAATTTTAGAAAGCATATTTTCTATTATAAATAAATTTATTTATTGTACCACAAAAAAGGCATTCAATTATTAAATAAATATTTAAAAATCGATATTTTTATACTTTAAAAACAATAAACTATAGATTTGATCAAAATAGCTAAACAATTTTCCATTAGAAAAACTTTCTTTAAATAGTTTTGAAAAATCGTATTTTTATTTATAAAAAGCTTTAAAATTGATAACAAAAAAGGCAAATGTTTTCAAACCTCAGATTAATGACTGCACAAAAAAGCAATAGATTTTATGGTGTGTTTTGTTGGAGAGACTTGACTTGACTGTATTCAGACTAGAGTACCTAAACAAGACCAGAACTGATTCCTGTCCTGTCCTGCAATTACAAGACAAAGTTTCGTCCTGTCCTGTCCTTCACATAAACAAAAATTTGTTGTTGTCTTCTTTGACATTGCTTTATTGCATTTATTGGCAATTATTACTAAATTATAGGCCATAATAACAATTTTTTCAATTATTTAAGTTAGGTTTGATTAATATTGTATAAAAAGATAATTATTCTGTACCGCCAGTTACCCAATATTAACAGTTATTGTGACTTTTCAGATAAGATTTAAGCGATTTTGATTAAGAAAAGGAACAGGACGAACTTTAGGTACTCTAGTTCAGACCAAAATTTATCTGATGTTAGCTCTGAAGTAGCACTGAATTATTGTTATACCAGTGCTATAGTCGTTTATATTTACTAAATACCATATAATTTACTGCAATTTTTGATTTATTTATTAATTTTGTGATAAATTAAGAAAATATTTCTGTTTTCTTCAGAACATTTCTGTTTTGACTTTAATTCAAATTGAAAATCATTTTTTGAGCTATTAATCGAAAATTCAATTTTTATTGATCTAATCATTAGATTCTAATGTATCGAAACTCTATAATGTTTTTTATCGCTTAAGTAAAAAAAAAGAAATTTTTATAATTTCTAATTTCAGTCACTATTTTACTCCTAAAGCATAATTATCTTAAGGCGTCTCAAAAGATCAGTCTTCTCCAAAGCACCTGTTGGTTACGTTGAGCCCACTATTCTCTCTATAATATAAGATAATAAACTCAACTTTTTATTTAATGAAAATATTTTATATTTTAGTTCAATAAATCATATTATAATTAGATTTAAATGATTTAGAATTGATTTAATTTAATTAGTTTTTATGAATATTTTTCTCATTGTTCTAATCGTTTGGCAAATAATGAGAAGAAAATAATTTTCAGTCAAACAGTATTTCTATATTCAGTTTGTGTTCTCTCGGCTAACAATTTAATTAATTAACATAAATAAACGATTAGATCTCGTAATGGATATAACATTTGCTGTAATATTGAAATTCATTTAAAAACTATTAAACAGAACAGTAGTGTTTGGAAGAAAAAAAAACTTTTGATTCAATATCACTTCGATTTTATAGAACATTATATTAATTAATAATTACTACTGTTCTTAATAGTTATTAAATTTTTTGTTTCTATTTAAAAGTTTTTTTTAAATTTATTTTTAAATTTTTACTCCAGTCTTATGACTCCTCTCTATCTGTCTATCCCTCAGACTATTCAACATTGAAAACAGGATTCTCATCCATGTCTGCCGTCTCTTCTCTTTCAAAAGCACACGAATTAGATTTAGACTTAATTACAACCTCTGAGTTGCGAATCAATGCAACTCTTAGTTCAACGACAACTACTCGTCCAAAATCGAGTCCATATAGTATTTACGGGACAACACATTCGAATCAAAGTTCCACTTATGGCACAAAACCAAACCGTAAATCAACAAAAACTCATTTCACAGAAATGGCTAAATGTATGCTCGAAATACTGGATGACTTACAGGTGCCTCAAAACAAAGATAACACTTATAAGCGCTCGACTCGTCTACAAAATTCATTACTAAACAAAAAATCAGAAACTGATTCAATCGATTTGCTTATGGAAGAGCTATCTGTGGGACAGTCAGACACCAGTGATTTGAGTGATATTAGTTCCATATCATACCGAACACTACCAGAACAGCACATATACGAAGAGATTCTGTACGACTGTCTCGAATCACAGCCAAACGACAGTAAACTCTATTCCCATTACGTGCCGTCGCGTCGGGCCATCACATCAACGGTCAATACATTCGCACATTCGGCACTTAGTAGTACTCGAATGGACGCACCTATACATCAGTCCCATATCCGTCATGTGGGCAGTTGGGGCCGAACCAGTAATAAACCCAAACAAAGAAGCAATTTATACACAATTTTCTCCGATGAAAGCGAACGCAGAAATATTTCCCGTTCTCTCGAAAGAGAGTTCTGTAAACGCAATACAATTGATTGCATGAATCCAAACAACAGTAGTATTCAATCGGTTGGCGATAATTATGGATTCAAAGCCTCGATTTAGAAATATATGAGTTTTTATTCAATTTTTTTAATAGAAATGTTTTGAAACAATTTTTTGTATTTCTACTTATATTAGACTAATCTGTTGTATAAAATGAGTTTTTCTTTTTAATAATAATAATAAGTTTTTTATAATTCGTTTATTTCTTAGACAACTTTTATTTCGAGAGATCTTAAGCTTAAATATTATAAGAAAAGTCTTTCAATTTTTAATATCCATTCTCTAATAAAAAATATAAAGCAATTATTGCTCTAATATTATATATAATAAGATATTTATATACTCTATAAATGAGATAATTTCACAGATTATTCGATAATTAAATTAAACTAATAGTTGGTTTTGTTTTTATTGATTAATAAGTTATTATAATGTGATGTTTGAATTGTTAGAAACAAAAAATTCTGTTAAATGTTGAGCAAAGATATGATTAAATTAGTTAGTGTTTGGTTAAACAGAATCTATGTATTGAAGTCTTTAAGATTAAATGATTGTAACTCTAATAGTAATATCATATAATTTTTTAAGACTTAATGTTTTGAAAACTCGCACTTTTAATAACAAGTTTGTTATTATTAATAACTAATGTTCTGCTGTTGTAGTAAACATGTATTCGATTACTATATTTCCAAATATAATAATAAAGTTCTACCTCTTTATTAAACTTGATTTCAGACCTGATGTGATATTCTTTTGAATTCCAATGCATTTATGATTGTGTGAACGGTTGGCACAACTTTTTTTCTATTCATCTCATTTCAGAACTTTGTCTTACATCCAAACAAATGATACTGTTTTTAATACTCAAGTCTGTGTTTTATAACTTTTAATTGAGAGCTCCGGGGCAAACATTCATGTTTTTGTTATCATTAATGTGAGAGAATATCTCTGTCAATGATATATATTTTGCTCAAACATTAAATCAAAACCAAAGCTAAAGTTCTGAAAACTATTTTTTTAAGTTTTCTAATTAAGTTAGTTTCGAAAGTGAAGGCAAACATACAATGAATACAATGTTTTTTCTTTAATCTAAACTCCAGTTTTTACTCACACTTGTAATTAAGAGTAATTAGTTATTTACGTTTGGAATTTGTTTTGTGTGAAAAGGATTTTATTGTTGAAAAGTTAAAGCCATTATTCATGAGATGTTATTCCGAGCGCTCACTCACTCTCGCTATTGAAGTGAAAATTGGTTCAAACTGTGAGACCGTCAACAAAGAAATCAACGATGCGATCAACCTATTAGTGACATTTGTCGCACCGGGTTTTCTACCCCATATGTATGTCTATGCCTATGTCTATGTGCACCTTTTATAAGTACTACTTTTGCCAAATCAATGTCCCAGCAGTCAGAATGACTTTTCCTAAAAATAATAGTATTTTCTATAGGATTTAGGAAAAGACATTCTTACCCTGGGACATTGATTTGGCAACAGTAGTACATGTTGTCACATTAGTCCAACCTGACTGACCATACCGTTCCTTATCCTCACTTTATTCAATAATTGCTTTTGTGTTCATTTTAGGCAAAAATATATTCGAATCTTTACTTTTTGACTATAAATTATAGCAAACTATTGGACCCAAACATTCTTTTTTTTTGGTACCTTCAATTCCATGGACGGCCAAGTTCTTAGTGGCCCTGATAATATTTAAACATAAATAGAACACTAAATTTAGGATACTCTTCTGCACATTTTATGAAATCAACTAAGGATTTATAATATAGAAAATTTGAATCATTGATTAAATCTAATAATATTTTGTTCCCCCTTTGGATTTTAAGAAATTGTTTCGAAAATTCATCCCTGATTAAGTAGAATTTATATGTCAATATTTAGTTTATGAATCAGTCTGTAATGAACCAGGTCAAAAGTGAACGAGGTCTTATATTTGGTGAGAGCCCAGTGGGTGCACTACATCACAATTTAAAGCAATTTTTGGTCGTGGAGTACCCAAAACCAATTGTATTTGATCTGAAGGTCGTGATCTGATTCGAGCAGTCACCAAGATCGAAAATCAGTGCTCAAAACTTTGGCGTTATTTAGGGATCAAATTTTTTGTCCTAGGACAAATATAAGCAATGTAAAACTTGGCTTGATGTGTGAAATTGTAGTTTTAAACCTTTAAATCTTGGTCATCCCTGTGTCATGTAGAAATACTAATTTGAATTCATTGAGCTATTGATGCAATACTTCCACTAAAATATTTTGGATATTGTTTTTGAAGGAAATATAAAATAAGATATAATAAAAATTGAAATCAGTCACTCTCTATTGATTTTGCAAAATGTTTTTTATACAATTGAGAAGTAATTCCAATCAGTTTTTACAATTCATTTTGTTTCACAAGTCTATGATTTTTTCAAAGACCACTAATAAAATTCTTTTTCGGTGATGCTCAAGGTTCTCGGTGGTAACGAAGATAGTATTCGTTAAAAGGACTGAGTTTTTACAGTGATGTTGACAACAAAAAACCAATTTAATTTTTTATTTTTTTTTTTTTTTTTGATAAAGTATTGCAAAATTATTTCATTCGCACAGAATTTTAAAATAATTTGATCGAAGTTTACAATTTAATAGAATCTTGTTGAATTAAACATATCCAACAATCCATTAAACAATCGTCTAAAAATCCAAATGTTACAGACACAGTACTACTAATTTCAAACTAATCCGGCTGGCAGGGGGAAGGGGAGAGGTGGTATATACTGTATTCTATTTGTCACTGTATTTTCGTGTGTTACTACAGTAACTGTAAACTTTAATTTTTAATAAATATTTTCACTTAACTTGATGAGTAATAAAATAATATTTAGAAAATGATGATCAAAATGGTGAATCTTCGAAGAGCTAAGAGAATATACAGTATACACTAAAATATTTTGGTTGAACCTAACATGGTATTTACATTTTTGAAATATAGAAACTACCTCTATATAACAGTGACGTTAAATTATTTAAAATTTGAATAAGGGATGAGGAAGAAATAGATTTCAGAGTGGTATTTTTTGGCGATGACAGGGTAGTTTTCCAACCTGTGACGTAACAAATTTTGGATTGAAGGGGTCCAGGGGGTGGTACTTCGTAATCTTCAAATTCTTGCAGAATTTAATTTTAAATATGACGTAATTTAACAAAATTTCGATTAATTCTGTAAGAATTTAACAGAATCGGATCAAAATTAGAAAGAATTTGACAAAACTCTTATTTTTCTAAGAATATCATGACGGCATATCGGAATGGCAAATGCGGCCCGGCCCATTTTAGACCTCTAGTTTGAACCCCTGCTCATCAATAAATTTTGACAAAAATACGAATAAAGACAGGGATGTCTAGAGAGGTGGTCCAGCTGGGAATACCCCTTAATATTTTCGCCAAATATCCCTGAGGCTCTCCGGGAGATTAATGGATTTTATACTAAAACAGCATAAAAACACTGATTTTGAGCATTAAAATTATCTTTATTACATATTGTAAAAGCCCCTCTGGACCCCCCCCCCACCCGTAGCCAAAATTGACAATATTCGCCATTTTACACTCCATTGGATCCCCTAGGCTCTCGCCGAAAAATATTCCCTTGACATCCCTGGAATAAAGAGATCTTTTAAGTCCAAAATTGAGGAGACATGTCATAATCTAGAATTATGAAAAAGAGCTAATAAGTATGGCTTATCTGCAGGGCCGAGTCGGCCGAGTCAGGTGGGGGTAGAGGGACGGGGGATATTTTGAGAAAAATTTTATCAAATTCTCAGGGTGGTATACAAAATTCCAAAATAAAATGCACAGGGGGAGTAAGGTAAAAAAAATTTTGTTTACTGGGGCGCAATAAGTCAAGGATAGTATTGTACAAAATTTTCGAGACAGGGGGTATTTAGGCTATACACCCTATTGGCTACCCCTGCTTATCTGTATAGCATTGTACAGATTTAACTTTATAAAATTTATTGACAATAATATTGAGTAGTTTTTAGAATTTTCGATTTCTAATACTAATTTTGTAAATCATTCCAATAAGTTATTCATCAGATGTTTAATAATTCAAATTAAATTGAAAATTCTTTTTATAAAAAACTTTTTGTTAAGGTTTAATAAATAAGAACTTATAACTTTTAATAAGTTCACCATTTTTATTAGATTTAAAATATTAATCATTTGATGAAACTTTTTATAATCAATGAAAATTGAAATCAAAGGGCACTTATGGTTAAGAGAAATTTTGGAATTTATGAGTTTGATCAATCTCATTCTATAGAGGTTATCAAATGACACAATATTTCACTTGAAACTATATTTTTATCTCTTATGGTTTTCGAGATATGAATTTTTGAAAATTTCATTTACTGGTAAATTTGTCCAAAAGTCACATTTTCAAAAATCAATTTAACCCCCGCCCCCCA
>JAQFXN010003290.1:0-11164 GCA_034693365.1 Liacarus xylariae | reverse complement strand
ATTATTGATAAACAATAAATGGACAAGTGAAGCAGGATGGATATCGTGTCCTCTTTTGAATGATCCGCGACTGTATATATGTAGCTCTCTATAGCTGAAACACAATTATTTTAAATGATTATTACAAGACTAAATAAATTATATTCCTTCTTATTTTAATTGACGATATTTTATTAAACTAGCAATTCAATATATCGCTTAATTAATTAAGCAGAATAAAAGTTGAAAATAAATTATCGGTTGTTTTATTTCGTAAATTGAGTAAAACTACTAAAATTTGATTTGTTTGTTACTCATAACAACTATAATTTTTATCTCAGCTTTGATAAGCTTGTTTGTTAATGTTTAGTGTTTCTTTATTTTATACAATTATAGGACCAGTATGAAATCAATTTTATATTTCTCCTAATTGAAAATCCAAATTAATATACAGTCAATTAAATAAGTTGACAACAGAAATTAATAAAATTATCTAATTTACTTACTTTATTAATAATTTAGACATGACTCATTTTTGATTAATCGTTTTTTTATTATATATTGTGTCGGCTGATTAAGAGGTCAAAATTGAAAAAGTTGTTATGACCTATACCGACATTAAGAAATTTAAGTTATTTTATTTAAAATTTTTGTATTTAGATAAAAATGTAGACAATTTCTATTTAAAAACCTGAGCAGTTAAATATGGTTAAAAAAATTGTAATTTCATTTCTTAATAATATACAACAGGCATGGCCAATGATAGTTTTTTTTGATTAACTTTGACAGAATGAAATTTAGGTGGAATTTGTTTATTTAAAAAAATAAATAATTTTTACCTTGGAAGTTTTATTAAAAAATTAAGACTTTTAGGGTTATACTACACTCAATGGAGCATTTTACATTACATATTGAAAGTAAAATTTTCAGATTTTCAAAAGTGTCAAATTTCGTCCTTAGGCGAGAACTATGGGAATAAGTAGTGTATTTTACAATATAAATCTATGCTAAATATAAATAAGTTCTGATTACCTAGAAAATTTTAATATTTTTAAATTTTGACAATTCATTATGCAAAAAGGGATTAAGGAAAATATATTTTTTACATGCGGTTCAAAATGTCGGGGGTTATTTTGCAAAATCTCATTGATGGGCTATTGAAGTTATACCCTACGCCCTTTGCTATCTTTGCTATTTATGCATTCAAGTATTTATTTAGAAATAAATTTTTTCCTTTATATTTAAAGCTTTCTAGATTTCTCCTGCCTTACTCGCTGTTCATCTATGTATTCTTTTAGCTAGAAATAAGAATTTCACATGAAATATTTTATATTCTTCAATGACTCATGTGGTTCATAACAACTTTTTCAATTTTGACCTCGTGTTGAGCCGATAAAATTTATGATAAAAAACTGACTGCCAATGGTCACAGCTGATATCCTGTATATTTTAATCCTAATTATAGTTTAAAATAAAAAATAATAAATATTTCCTTAGCTTCCAAATAATTTACGGAAATAGTTATTTAAGATCTTTGCATTCACTATCTTATTCTTTCTAACATTTTTATTATTTAGTTTGATTTCCAGACTACAGTATTATAGTATGAGATTAATTAATCTATGATTTATGCATTTCATAGAATATTTAATCTACTCTTCGAAGAATTTATTGATATATCGCAGGACTTAACTGAAAGAATGATTTGTTTATACTTTTTCGCCTGCGATAAATGAAATAATTATAATTTATTTTTTTGCAAATTAAATGAAGTAATTATTTATTTAGAAACAATTATATTTGATTAATAATCTTTTATTAGCATTATTTCATATAAAGGTAATAATTTATTTAGAATTTATGAATTTAGAAACTATACAATGCAGTGCTTTACAGTATAATATTGCTTATATTGTCTATTGGACAGAGATGTCAAGAAGAAGAACCGGGAGGTATAGGAGTGTGTTTTAGGAATGATTGAATGAATTTTTATTTATAATCGAAGTTTGTTTGTTGTAGGAGAAGTGTGAAACTGAAAAATAATCTAGGAACATAACCACTCATGATTAAAAATTTTACTAATTCATTCTAGCGAATTTTAAAAAATAATGTTAGACAAATTAAATATGGGTGGCAAGTTCTTTTTAGGTAATAATATGATTTAAATCACTGCTTCTTGCTAAATTATGTTAAATTGTGTTCTTTGAAGCTATTTTATTACTAAAAACCAGTTTTTAAATATTTAGGATTGATTGTATTTTGCTAAGTTTATCGAGCTATTGTAACCTATGGACAATATGTGGTTTGAGATTTATCCCACCCTCTGTCAAATCTCTTGAGCATTTATGTTTGTTAATTGTTTATCAAAAATTAGATATACACTTATTATACATACTTTAAACTAGATGTCAAACTTTTCTTAAAGGACATGTCCAAGTTTCAAAAAATTACTTCGAATTTAATAATATTTATATAGTTTATTATGTATAAAAAATGATAAACAAAGATATATAAATGCTTGATATATCTGTTATAATTGCCTAGTTATTAAAGGTTAAGAATTACAATTGTGACTAAATTCAATCTTAATTAATTCAGTAAAGCATTAATAATAATTAAATTCTCTCTTCACGATTAAACACAACAATGAACTCCTCATAAAATAGTGAGTAAAATATATAAAATATATTTTATTATAATGAAAAATTAAAAATAATTTCTAAAAACTAAATTTTGAGTGTACAGATTACAGTTATACAAATGTACATACAAGGGTGCATAAACTAGCATTTGTACTTTAATCTACTGATTTCAAAATAAATTTTTTTAAAAAAACGGAAATTTTGAATACCCTTGAATAACAAAGTGAAAATTGGAATATACATAGAAACGGAACTAAAAATAACCAAAAAATCGTCGTAATTATATACTGATTTATGCATGTTACAAAACACAACATGATACATTATTAAAATTAATTTATACATCATTTGTGCACATTATTTGTGAATATCTGCTTATTGCGAGTTCCGGTTAGGAGTTTTTTCAATTTTCACCTTGTTATACATGGGTATTCAAGATTTTCTCTTTTGAAAGAAAACCATTATTAAATAAGTAGATTAAAGTACCAATACATTTTTGAGTAACATTCTATGATGAACTCAAAATTAAGATTTTAGAAATTATTTTTAAATTTCGCATTATAATAAAATATATTTTATAAATTTTATTTACTATTTTATAAGGATTTCATTGATATGTTTAATCGTGAAGAGAGAATTTAATTTTATTAATGTGTTACTGAATAAATTAAGATTGAATTTAATTACAATTGCAATTTTTTACCTTGCTAATTATAATAGATATATCAACAATTTATGTATCATTGTTTATCATTTTCTATATTTAATAATCTATAAATTTTTTGAAAATTGGACATGTCCTTTTCAACTTTTCCTTTCCATTGATTGCAAAATATTTTCTCCACCCTTGCAAACCCTTCTCTTAATCTTTATAATGAATTCTTTATATTCTTATCTATTTCTGAGAGCAAAGAACAGTACAACTGTGTCTAGTGGTATAACTTATGTAGAATATTAGAATATAATAAAGATATTTAGGTATATTTATTAATAGGATAATTATTTTGTACAAGCCTTCACTTAACCTTTTCCATTTAAGGTTCAAAACTTGGATCTCTAATTCAAACTACATTCTATAAATTACTGCGTAGATACGCTATTGTACTTGGTCAATTCACTCGTATAAGAAGGGAATCTTCTCTTCAGATGACGCAGAAGTTCATAATCTTCAACTGCACTCTAACCTTTCACTGCTGTGAACTGGACCTTATATCTCACTCTACAGTCAAAAGCTATGATCTCTACGGGATCTAACCCTCTTATAATTCTCGTACTATATCTTTGACTGCATTATTATGAATTATGATGAATTATATCTGATATTGAGACAATAATTTATGTTTTAATATCAATATGCTAATTTACCAACCCTGAATTCTTAGTATTAATTTACAAGATAATGAAAATAATTTTATTTAAAGATTTGTCTTCTTTAAAATATCGATAGTAAGTAAATGGACACTCACTCGTCACATTTCGCAATGTAATTATATTCCTGTTCAATATATTGTAATATATTTTATATATTACTACTCCCAACCTAAGCCCCACCACTTGCCGCTCTTTATGGCCCATTATGGCGTTTATACGCTTTAGAAAGCAGCATTAGCTCTTTAAATGTTCACAATCTATAATAACAACCACGTAGTCACACATGCTAAACAATCACCACTTTCTGTATAGCAGTGAGTATAGCAGGAAGTGTTCATAGCTTATATGCCAACATATTGTACACATCTGACTATTCTTACTTTATAGAATAAACATAGATTTCTTAGTGTCCACAATAATGTCTTCTAGTCGAACCCGTATGTTAACTTCCTATGAACTAATGCGTGGCCAGATAGGCCAGAGCATACTGGATTGGCACTCCAGTTAATCACAGGAAATAACAAAGACCTCCGAGTGCCGGGAAGTCCGTAAACTAATTAAACTAATAAGAATATGTAATACATTTCATTAATGTATTAAAAGCCGTTATCAACTGAAACCATAGATCGACTAAAATAGACATATATTGGGAACACTTTAGAACAACCACTTCCTATAGAAGCGAGTATACACACATACTAAACAATAACCACTTTCTATATAGCAGTAAGTATATTTAGATACTTATCAGCTATAATTTACTTTTTTATGCAATAACAAGTATTTGTGACGACTACACAATAACTCTTTTATACAACAGCAAGTAGGCAAGAATACTCTGTAATAACTCTTCTTTGGCAATGCTAGATTACAGATCAACTGCTTGCATTAGATATCTAGACAGTTCTGTGCAAACTCAGAGTTCTGGCACGTTCATAGGTGATGAGGAAGGTATAAAATGAAATGTTCTGCCTAAGAACAATCAGTTGTCTGTGCCTTCGGGCACAGCAGGGCCGTGCTCTCTTGAGAGTTACTAGTTGTACCCAAAGCTCTTTGATGGCTAAAGGAAACTCTGTCTGATCAAACTGATAGATTATTTTATTCAAATTCAATGTATTATTAGACTTATAATAATTTCTTAAAAGTAAAGCAACAGTTATTTTAAACTCATTAAATCAGTCTAAAGTTATTAAGTAGAGACATAGCTTAGATTAACTGTGAAGACAGAGTCATCACAACAAGAAGAGAAGATCCAGAGGAGGGTTCCGCCGAGGGAAACGCCGCCGAAGGACAACTAAAGACGATTAGACGACCAGGAATTCTCCTGTACTCATCGCAACGTAGACCTGCGTGCCTACATATTCAGGGGTCAACCCTTTTTGGAATTGTTATATCTGCTACACTGCTGTCACTCAGGGGTAAGCTGACGTGAACCTAGCACTGTCTGCGAAACTCTGCGAGACATTTAGGGCTTTGGAGCTTAAGTGCCCTAAAGGGTGACTCCATATGTGAACCGGAAATAGAGAGCCAGCAATAACATTTTGATTGTTCTGAGAAGGCAGAAGAAGACGAACCAGAGCACGATCAAGGCATCCACATCCTATTAGAACCTTAACCAAACAACTCAAAAGAGAACCTGAAAACCACAACAAGCAACTCAAGTAAACAGGTTAGTCTATTTTGAATATTTTACACAGTATAGTGCCTTAAGCCCTATATTTATAAGACACGAAGACTCAACAATTAGAGGAGACCGAAACGGTCCGCCTTGAGGGTGACTAGTCTAGTTAAGAGAAGATAGTGGTAAACCGTTTGTCACCGGCCTGGCCTAGAGAGCTAGTCCCAAGGCGTTCGAGTGCCTCAGACACTCGACAACAGAATGGTAAAGGCCGAAAGGTCCTTCTGTGACTGGTCAGCAGACATAAGAAGCCTATCACTGCCTTATCGTCCGCACGCTATCACTTAACATCACCAGACCGGTCATAGTTGAACGGGTGGTCCAAAGTGACGTTCGAAAGCCAACACTCCGAGAGCGAAACGTCGCAATATAGAGAATCGACAGTAGTTGGATTCAATCATTCAAGTATTTGTTTCTCACTATTGCCACACTTCAGGTGATGATTAGAATTTGCAGTTTTTTTTAATTTAAGAGCATAAATGTGATCAAAATATAAAAAACTGACAAAATATTAGGGTGTCCTACAAATTCTAACCACCTTTGAGAGGGGTTCAACTTATATTACCTATAACACTTGATAATTTTGAATTTTTAGTCTATTAAAAATTAACAGTTTCGTATTTTACGTTAACAGTTCTGTGCAGTATATACAGTAAATGTAGAAAGTACAATTAAAATATTTATAGACAGTTTATTATTTTTCAATGAAAAATTCAAAAACTGTAATAAATAATTTGATTATGAATATATTTATTTATTTACTGCACATTTAACATAAAATAGAAACTGTAAATTTTTAATTGACTTAAATTTTAATATTATCAAATATAATAGATAGTAAAACACTATGAATTGAACCTCTCCTAAAGGTGGTTAGAATTTGTAGGGCACTCTAATATTTTGTCAGTTTATATATTTTGATCACATTTATGCTTTTAAGTTGAAAAAACCGCAAATGTTATTCATCACCTCAACTATTGCAATAGTCAGATTATCTTATTCAGATGTCATATAGGTGGAAGGGCTAGCCAAAATACTTTATTGACTTGAAAAATTTAATAATACCCGTTGTCTTTTTGAGTAGAGTTTAATTTTTTACCTTGCTTGTCACATGAATTTTTATTTTATGCTCTTTGTTGTTATTGTGAACCAAATTATCTATATACTGTATATATATATATATACCCTCCCTAAGCAATCACTTGGCTGACATTGGATATCTGTAATCTTATCATGCTTATCAAATTATTATTCATGAGCTCAACACAATAACTTATGTCTATAAAATGTATGTTACAAATAATTTTTATAATAATTGCTTGTTGATCCATCTTATTAAATTTTTTCATTAATTTGAACATTTCTTGATATGTGAAGAGTACAAGTTAACTATACTAATATAATAAATACTTGTATGAACTCTGTCTAATTTGTTATTTCTCATAATTATTCTAGGTATGTAATTATATGATTTAATCACGTAACACGATAACAATTTTATATTTAATAGTAAATGTTAAATTTTAGAGTAATATAATAAATGATATAGATAAATATTTTAGTTAACAATAATAAACTTATAAAATTATAAAATGTCATTTTTTTGTTAATATGATAAAATTTATGATAATAGTAATCAGAATATTTAAATTAAGCATTTATCAGAAACAGTTCTATTTATTTAATCGAATTCCCCATTAGCACATGCTAAAAATATAGCAAGCTTCGGGATAGACATGGAAGACATTTTCTTAAAATACTATAGAATTTACTAAAAATATTAGAATTTTGTCAAATGTTTTGCAAAATCTGGTGAAGTTCTGTTAATTTCTTACAGAATTTATTAAAATTCAGTTAAATTGTTGATTTTTCTTAAATTCTGCAAAACTTGACGATTGCGATATGCCACCCTGCCGCACTGTGTAAAATTAGAAAAATGTTCAACGTCACTGCCCAGAGTACTCTACTCTTACATTCTCACAAAACCAATACCCTTATTGGCATTTCAACCTGTGCGCATCACATGTATTTATGAATATAGAATGATATATTCGAAAATCCCTACAATTAACTGTAGGGAAGCCCAATGAGGGGGAGGATATAACCAAAATACTCCCTGTGGGGAAGAAAAAAATAGCACATACTCCTAGTAATTTTGAGATAACAGCGCAAAAGGCGCTGGTTTGGAAGAATATTCTAAATTCTTAGAAAAATAGCAGAATTTGTCAAATTCTGGTAGATTTTTATAGAATTAATCGAAATTCTGTTAAATTACATCATTTCTAATGAAGTTCTGCACGATCTTAGAGATTTAATATACCCCCTCTTTACACCCCTGTGATTTTGAGGCCCTTATCAGTACACTATACTCCATGTTCATTGGGCATCTCTAATTAACTGACGAGTTTAGAGATTAATTTTGTACAAATAATTAAGGCTGAAATATAATGCTACTTGCACATAGTTGCACTAACTGCAACAAAATTTCACTCTGTTTTCGAAGAAAAAGTCCGTCGCCACCATCCATTCACCCTGCATGCTTCATAATTTGCTTTAATGATTCACATTTTGTAAGAGTCACATCAATATCTATTTTATAAACCCTGTACTTCTATTATAATAAGCAAAGTCAAACTGTATAGATATTTAAAAATGCCGGTTGAAATAGTTGAATACAGAAAAACACAAATTTATATTTAGTACTTAAACATTTCAATTAAATCCATTTTCATTAATTATTTATTAAATATTATTTTTACTATTATATTGAATAATGTAGTCAATTATTAGCAGTATTTAATAAATAATTAATGAAAATGGATTTAATTGAAGTGTTTAAATCTATTCGTGTTTTAATGTATACAACTATTTCAACCGGTGTCCGGTGATTTCATCGCGAACATTTCACCGCGGAGATCTCATCGCAGAGATTTCATCGCGGTTTTTCAACGCAAAATATCAGTGATGTTGCAGGGTGGATCAAGTCTTGAATAAACCCCCTAGCATTTTCACCGGTTACATTTATAGGTTCTCGGTGAAATTATTAAGTAATTTTCCAGCGTTATTTCACTGTTTTTATTAAATGTTTTTAGTAAAAATTAGTTTATTTGTGCTGAGATCCTATAATGGTAATCGGTGAAAATTCTAGGAGGTCTATTAAAGAATAGATTCACCCTTCAACATCACTGATATTTTGCGATGAAATAACCGTGATGAAATGTCTGCGATGAGATCTCCGCGATGAAATGATCGCGATGTAATGTTCGCGATAAAATCACCGGGAACCATTTCAACCGGCATTTTTTTTATATATCTAATCCATTTAACTTTGTTGATTATAACTAAATTTTATCGTTGATTTGGTAAACAAAAATAAGTTTTAGAATTTGTCTAATTCTGTTTTATTAAAAATATCAAGATATATCAAATATAATTGATAAAATATTTATACATTTAATACAACATTGCATTCAAACTATTTTAATATATTTAAATATAGTTTCATTTATTAAATTACTGATTAGTGACTATTATATGGAAAATGGAATTGAGTTCAAAAAGTAAATATGGATTTATGTCTAAAGTCGAGCCAAAATTACTTATTTCTATAAAACATTTGTTCGTATTTTATTATCAAAATGAAAATGAAATTATATTCACAACTGATCAAGATGAAGTGTATGGATGGGGCTGTAATAAGAGTGGTCGACTTGGCTTTGGTCATACCAGTCCTGTAATTGAACCAGCTAAGATTACAGAATTATGTGGAATCAATATATTGAAAATAAGTGCTGGTGATTCCTTTATGGTTGCATTGACTGCCAACAATGACATATACGCCTGGGGATTTTCTTATGGGGGTCAAATGGGAAATGGAAGTAAAGACAATGTATGCACAATACCATTTAAAGTCATTATAACAGATGATATTAAAGTGGTTGATATTAAATGTACCGGTTCTGCCACAAACCTATTAACACAATCGGGTCATCTCTATTGGTTCGGATACTACTCGGATGGAAATGCAATCAGTTTAATAAATCTGACCCCTACTAAATTTAACGGCTGTGAGGATATAGAGTTTATCAGATTATCATGTGGCTATAAGCATACATTAGCCCTAACAGTAACAGGTCAATTATATGCATTTGGTTCAAACAAGCATGGACAATTGGGTATCGATAATGTGGCAGCTGTTGAGTCATTAACTCTATGCAAATCAATTGAGGATAAATATATAAAGAAAGTATCCTGTGCTGAGGATCATAGCATTGTGTTAACAAGTGATGGGAATATTTATTCCTGCGGTCGTAATAATTGTGGTCAATTGGGTATTGGAAGTGTGAATAATCAAACGAAATACAATTTAATTAGTTTTTCCAAATGTTTTATCGATATCTTTGCGTTTGAAAATACTTCTATGGCTTTGTGTGCAAACAATTTCATATATATCTGGGGTTTAGTCAACGGACAGAATATTCTTAGACCAAAGCGAACAGATTTCCAGTCATTTCAGTCGGCAATCGATTATTATTCAACACTAACTTTTACTTACAATCCATTAACAATTGAGGAACACTTTGAGCCAATGAACCCAATTATGAAATCAATGTCCAAAGCATTCAATAATGAAAAATACAGTGATTTGAGATTCAAAATCCAGGATAAGTTCATTTATGTCCACAAATGGTTTTTGGCAGAGTATTGTATACATTTTGATAGAATGTTCTCAAATGATTGGTCGGAAACACAATCAATAGAAAAGGATATCACAGGAAAACCAGGGAATGGATCAGAGATGCAATCAAAGGGAATGGATGTCAACAAACATTCAGAAACTAAATCACACGAAATCCTAATCAATGAGCACACCTATGCTGCCTATTATGCGTTCCTCAGATGCATTTATACCTATATTATTGACACCAAAAATATTGATGCGTTGATAGACTTTTTGGACATAACCAACGAATATATGGAGGAAGACTTGATCTGATTCACTAATCATTTGAAACACCTAATTAACCTGGATAATGTGTCCTCTCTATATTCAGCTGCTCTTAAATTTAATTCACTTGCATTACAAATATATTGTTTTGAGTTTATGTGTGAAAACATGGATAAGATTATCGATTCAGGAGGTTATAAAGCAATGGATGCGATCTATGCGAAGACATTCCTTACAGAATATATTGAGTATTTGAAAGAATCAAAAACAAATTGAATAAAAAATAAAATTCATTTTATAAGAGAATTTCTTCCATACCTTACCATATTATAATACACTATTTTAAAATTAAAATCTAATTATTAGATTATCAAGGTTGTTCAATTAGAAATAACATAATATTATAGTCACTGTTTAATAATTAGTAAAATTATTATTCTTATCAAATTAGTCGGTCATTCATATTATGGCAAAAATTTTTAGGAGCTTTATAGGGTAAAGTGAAATCTCTGGTTGAAATTTCACTGAAATCAATAGTCTATTAAA
>JAQFXN010003289.1:0-11166 GCA_034693365.1 Liacarus xylariae | reverse complement strand
ACTTGTTTGAGAAAATATTTTAATCCCTAACACCTGTTTTGTATTGTAAGCATTATCAGTTAATTTCCACTTAAGCTGTATATGCATATAAGGACTGATTCCTCACATGACTTGAAATGCTTCGTTTTTTGGCTATGCTAATCACTGATTAAATCAATGACTTTTTATTAAACTTTTAAGTTGAAAATTCAAATGACTCGAGAGATTATTGTATGAATACAAGTCCAAAACATCTATTATTGATAATGTATTGTATTGTTTGGTCAAATTAAGTATATTTAAGTGTTTGAATCGAAGATAGGATAAAGGATGTCCGGAAGTGGTACTTAATCTCATTCCAATATTTAGTCATTAATTATGTGCTTAAATAAAGATTAATATTATGTTAGAAATTATTTTTGATGACAATATGTCCAAACTTTATAGTAAAGACTCTTCTGACCGATTCGGCGATGATTTGTGTGAAGTCTTAATGAGTTATCTGACATTCAATGACAGACTTCGATACGAATGTCTATCAAAACAGTGGCAGAGATTAGTCTACAATAATATAAATGAAATTAACATTAATTTGTTTATTCATTGGAATAAAGCAATCGGTCGTCAATTGGAGTCATTCGAGACTTTACTCATAAAATGCCAAAACATTCAGAATTTAAATTTATTCTCGTATTCCATCACAAATAAAGAAGAAATGTTTAAATTAATTGTTAAGAATTGCCATAATTTAAGACAAATTGAGTCCGATTTCTGGGGTTTGTCTGACAAAACAATAGATGAATTTTGCAATAAGTTTGGATCAAAATTGAAGAAAATTAAATTCAATTTATGCAATGATTCTAATAAAACGATTCTGAAGTCATGTCCGAAATTGTCTGCTCTCGACATCAAATCATGTAATGATATGTCACTTCTATTCAAAGGATCTGAACTTTTATTAACGAATTTATCCCACATTTCATTCGTTTATTCTACTAATGACTGCAATAGAATCGGAATATTCTGTGAAAACAATAAAAATAGCCTAAAATCTCTTGAAGTGACTGTTTATGACTTTGAACTGAAATCAAATGAATTCAATACTTTATTTAATGAATTAACAAAATTATCAAAAATAAAAAGTTTAGAAATTAGTTGTCAATCATTAATCTATAATTCATTTGTAGATTATATGAAAGAATTCAGTGATAAATGTTTGGAATTAATAAGAATTAAATTACTCTTTAAAGAAATTAGTGATGAATTAAATTCTAAAATATTAAACATTGTTAATAGTTTTAAAAAATTAGAATATTTTGATATAAATACATTGAAAATCTCCAATTCTTAAAGATCAATTTATGTAATGAATACTAAGTATTAAGAATTAAAATTTGAACCGAATGACATGGAACCTATTAAAATTGTCAAAATTATCAGATCTGCGATAAATGTATCGGTCATTCATCAACTCAGAATCGACTTCATTAGTAAGCAATTGCTTAATGCTTATGACCAACAACTTTGATATTGTCCAATTCAAAATATTTTACTTAAATATCCCTTTGTTGTAATGAATTAAAAGTCAAATAATTACAACTATTAATTCATTTTTTGGAGTCAAGATATTAAAAGATAAAAATATTTTGAATGATTTTAGTTGAATTGATGATTGATTTGTCTTCTTTTTATTAACAGATTTTTTTCTCAGATTTTTCTATCGACTAATCAAAGATCAATTCAACTGAAATCATACAAAATATTTTAAACTTTTAATATCTTGATTGAAATGTCAATTATAATAGTAATAATTATTTGTAAACAAAAAATAAATGAATAGTTGTATTTGTCTTTTAATTAATTAAAATAAAGGGGTTATTGAATAATTATATCAAATTGGACATTTTCGCACATTGTTGCTCATGAGGAATGCTTGTAAATAACTGGAACAGATCTAATAACAAATATATTTGGAGTCATTTAAATGATGTTAATTATGAATATAATCTATTTTTAAATTATAGAGTTTGAGTAAATTATATAATTGTGTTTTGTATTATTTCTAAATTATATTTTGTAGATTTATTTAAAGTTCAGAATTTATCTCTTCCATAGTCGTAATGTTATTGATTTTTTTCAGGGGTAAGTGGGGTTTCTGGGCTGTACTCCCCTTTTGGCAATCCCTGTTTTAATATTTGAGAAAGGTAGGTTCGAATGGAAAAATTTTATAAATTAGTAAGAATTACAAAAAAAACTTAACATAATTTATCAATATTGTCACTGATCCTTCTCTTGTGGGGTATTAATATAATATTTAGACAATTGCGTTCTGATTGAGTTGCTCACCTTGCAAAAGTTAAGGTTCTTTAAAAATATCAAAAATCAAAATAAGCTCCTTTCAGATTTTTAAGAGCAATTTGTACTGAGACTGATATGATTACACAATTACATGAAGTGAACGCTTGAAACACTTTAAATATTATATTTTTGAAATGAAAAATGTATGACAGCTCATCTGTTATTGTTTAAAATGAATTATTGTTCAGACAATATCTGTTTTAAAATAATACAATCTGCAATAAATACTTCTGGTAAAACTTTATTAAAAGTCAAAAACTTGCTCTGTAATTTAATATTTTAAAACAGATAATGATTGTATAGTAATTTATTTTTAAGTAATAAAATTTTTTTTTTCATATTTTTGTATTTCAAGAATATCACAAATATTTGTACAAACAATATACAGAATACAAATGATATTATTCTGTAAAAAAACGAGATTTAATGGATTTAATGATGAATATAAAAAAGGCTTACATTCTTAATCAGTGAATATTATCAAATTAAACATGTGCATGGATCTATTTGCATAATAAATCAAGAGCATTTTTAATATTATAATAAAATTATATTGATATTTCAAATGTATTATCAAATACAAAAATATTTTGTTTGTAAAAAATGGTCTCTTCTTGGGTTGAATATGATCCTGCTAATATGGACATTTGTTATGTTTTATATGGTATTTTATGGATACAATGTCTACAATTTTAAGGTATTTGATTAATAAATTGAATTTTTATCAATTTTTGATCTATTGTTTTAAATAACTTTATATACAGTGGAGACAAATATAAATTAGAATAGCTAGTAAATCAAGCTCTTAGTATTCCGGTTTATTTTATATTATTTGACTATTTTTTACTAAACTGTCACCGGGTGCTTAATTTCAATATCGAATTATTTGAAATAAAATTTTGTTATAAAGTGTTTCTATAAATGACTAAGTTTTTATTTCAAACTAATATATGCCTGTCGTTCATAGATTAGTCAAATAAAATCATATTAAAGAAAACATTCAAAAGTTGTTTTACTAGATATTCAGTTTAAATTTGTCTTAGGTGTACCTTATTTATAAGTCTTAGCAATTTAACCATGATAATAAAAATCTTTCTTTCTACCTAGGACACAGAAGTATATTTTTACACAGTAATGTTTGGTGGCAGTCATCTTATCTATATTGGTATGTTTGGTATATACAAAGAGAGATTTGATTTGACAATGTTTGCTGCCGTAATATTGACACTGTTTACTTTCATATACTTCTGTCTCTCCTGTGCCTATTCCTCCCTATTTAATTGGATCTCAACATTGTTAGCATTATTTAATACTATAATATGTTATTTCTTTACTAAAGATTTATGTAATAACAGTGAATTAATAGTTTATTCTTCCATTTGATTCACTTCTGCTTAATTGTCGAATAATAATAATTTGCTTAATGTTACCAGATTGTTTCTCTTCCTGGAACAAATACCGAAATGACGGCTTTTAGCGACTTTAAATATTATGTTAAAAGTTGTATTCCTATTTGAAAATTATATTTATTTAACTTATTTAAATTGGGTGTCCCGAAAACATAGCAGAACAGTTCAGGACCCCTGCAAACCCCAAGTCGAAATTCAGCACATCTTGGTATCATCTAGGGAACATTTATTGATGCCACATCTTAAAAACGTGCGACAGGCTTTAGGTTAGAGAGTATCGTTACATGTGCTTAACAAGAAGGAACACAACCAATTAAATATTAGTTCTGATTACGATTTGGAGTGTTATATTCGCCACATATATGTTGTTATTTTTTGCACCACTAATCTTAAAAATCTATATTATGTTATTAGTGTCATTGCATCAGAGAATCTATCCTGTTTGGAAGCCTGTGTGTTGGAGCAACCCAAACCGCATATAGAACTTATTAGGAAACAGAATTTGACTAGTTTAATTTTTATGAAAACATTGAATTCATTTTATTCTGTGGATAATTTCAATAGATATTTTAATATGTTAAACTATATTTTACGATATATGTCTATATTTTGAACATGTATAAATATAATTAATTAAATGTTATTCTACCAAAAAATTCTTGTTTCTATGGATATAAGAATAAAAACACAAATCAAATGATGTTATTCCTAATTGAATTAAATAAGAACATTATTCCATTTGCATTAGAAATAAGGACTTAAAATCACAACTATTTTCACAAATATTATTAGTTCTGATGGATTTTAAAAGACAAAAGTATTTTTCTTGTAGAAAATGGTCTCTGCTTGGGTTGAATACAATCCTGCTAATATGGAAATTTGCTTTGTTTAGCATGACTGTTTATGGACTAGTTATTCGCTATAGAATTACGGTAATAGAGTATTTTAAAAATCAATAACACTGTTGTAGTTTTCTATTTGATTTATTTATTGTCTTCTATTATAACCCAAAGTGTGCACCCACTATCAACAGGCTGCTACTAGATTTTTCCTCAGATAATGCGCGCATTATAGGGCGGAAAACAGGGTAATTTAGAATATTATTTAAGTAAAATAACTATACCCATCCTTTGGAAAGAAAATAGTATCTCGAAAACTCTTATTTTACACTGAATAAGCAATAAATTTCAAATAATATTGTAAGAAATGTTTTAATTTAGTGTTCAAACTAATACTATAGTTATTTTTAATATTTGTAGTCAATTTAGGCATAAAATACATAATTATTTGAGTGGATATTAATAACTAATATAGTGACTATTAGGTTTCTTTAAATAACTAGGCTAACCACACGTCCAGGCTGGGACTGGATTGTCCAGTTTTTAAACTAATTGGGCATTTTTCATTGAGGGGTAGGAACTGGATAGAAAAAATCCAGTTTTAATTTTATAGGTATTTATGTATTTATAAAACTATAATTAGGATAAATTTCAGTAAACCACTGCAAATGCATGCAATTTGCAATTGAATTTTATAGAAATTTTTAGTTTTTTTTATTTATTTTAAATTTTAACTATATACAAAAATATATGGCATTAGAAATTAATAAAAAACACTTATCAAGTGTTAGGAAGACGATAAAGGAATTACATTTCAATTTTATGATATCATACAAATAATTGAATAGCACTTAAAGTAAATTTTTATATTTAATGCAAAATATTTATTAAAATCAGGGATGGGGAAAGAGGAACACAGCCTGGAATGAACATTTAATTTTAGCAGACACCTCAATATCGCGCGCGAGCTGACCCCTACAAAATAACAATTTTGAAATTCATAGAGAAGTGACTGAATTTTATAAAATTCTTGATAAATTTTACCAAGACTGTTAAATTCGTATAGAATTTATTATAATTTACCCAAATATTCTGTCAAATTCTGTTAAATACAATAAAAGGTGATTCAAATTACATAAAACATAGTAAAAAAAATATAAATTTCTTGTCCAGTTTTTAATATGTTTTTCATAAGAAATTCCAATTTTAACCAATAAAGATCTTGTCAGTCTATAAATAACTGAAATTTTTGATTCTCTGGCTTTACCATTTAACAGACAAACACCAAATCTATGTTATCAATGATAAAAAGCTGTATTTTTATTTTACAAATTTTGTTTGCATTATTTATTTTAAAAAATTCAAAATTCAAAAAATAATTATTTTAATAATAATTTTTAACCATAAATAAAAATTACTCTATTATATAGGAAACATTATACATTTACCTAACAATGTTTGCTAGCTCTCCACTCATTCTAATCGGTATGATTGGAATATTCAAAGAAAAATTCGGCCTGACAATGTTTGCTGCTTTCCTATTCACAATGACTACTCTAATATATTTCGGCCTGTCTTGCGCTTATCCCACAATATTTAATTGGATCTCAACATTATTAGAATTATTTAATGCTATTATGTCTTATTTCTTTGTCAACGATTTGCATAACTATAGTAAACCACTGATTCAACCTGTTACTAATCAAAATTCACCACGAATTTCAAAGTTTGATAAAATTGCAAATTCTATTTCTTTTGATGAGCCACCTGGATATAAATCTACCATTTTGAAATAAGAATCAGATACAATTTCGAACTAGGATGGCTGGGTATTTTTCTAAAAAATTGTAGTACAGCATTGTAGTACAAAATTCTGTGCATTTTCTAAAAACATTTCAAAAATATTTTTAAAATGTCTCTGAACTTATCTTTAAAATGTAAAACTGCAATTTTGTTTTTCACGGATTCTGAAGAAACCGGAATTAATTTATTATTTCATATTATATTATACCTACTAATGTTATCCATATATTAAACCGGGTTTTTTACAAATCTACGAAAAACAAAATTATAAATTATAATTGTTTTTCGTAAATACATTAACTACTTTGCTATAGTTCTGCTTGATGAAAACTTTAACAATCTATTTTATTCTGGTAATTTTTTAAAATTATATTAATAAATGTAGTTTACAAAAACAATTTAAATATATATTTTTAAAATTAACTAAAAATTAATAAAATTTTAATTTTAAAATATATTCAGACACGTTTTTTAAGGGTTTAATGATTATGAGGATGACGTCCATTGCGATATTATATGGTCTAAATGTCATTTATTGTAATATTTTCTAATGTGAATTAATTATGTGTTCAATACTGTATTTAGTGATGACCACGAACACTGGTCAATTGTAAGAGCTGAAATTCACGCATTAAAGTTATAGATCTCATTAATATTATTGGACTCACAGATACAGTAATTATAAAACTTGAATTATTTGTCCAATGAATCTATGGAAACCATGGCTTATAAAGGTCTTAATTGAAACTTTATAATTAGCTAATTTTAGTGGTGAAGGCCAATGGGGTTATAGCCAATGTACTCGCGTGTTTCCGAAAAATGATCAAAACACCACCTCCTCTGTAAAGAAAAACGCTGGTTCTTTCTATAGTTTTAGCAAAATCTTTAAGCATGATTGGCTCCAATATGTTGTAAATTTAAAAATTTAAGCTTGCTGCTTTAGCAGACTTGAAATAAGCTAATGATTAAATAAAATATGAACTATTAAATGATTTAGCATTCGACAATCACATGCAAATATTTCCTCGTCACAAGTTTTTACATATTAAATGCTTATTATTTATATTATTTTCTCATTGATTTAAATATTAATAAATTACAATATTATTCTGTTTCTATGCAAATTATAATGAATAAATAATAACAATAACATTTTTAAAGCAACAATAAGAATTTTTAAAAGCAACCCCCCCCCTCTCTCTCTCTCTCTCTCTCTACCTCTTTAACTTTAAGACTATTAGAAATACACCAAGCAGACTTTAAGTCCAGTGTTCATTAATACATGTAATAATCAGACTTAATGTAAGAATTTAAAGAGGCCCAGGCTCAGCTTAAAAAATTATGGGCATAGACCAGGCCAGGCTTAAGGCTCAATACTATGGGCCTGGTTTGGCCTAAATTATATGTAACAATAAATTAAATAAAACAATGAGAATAAAGTAAAAATTTAAAAAATTGTTTTCAGCTAAAAATTCAAGTATTTTTTATAAAATTTTCGAGATATGTAGGGTATATTGCAGGGTAGTCAGACTCAGTGAGTGCTTAAAAGCACTTTAGATTTAAGTTATCGCAGAAATTATAAACTCAGGGTATTTTCACATCGTTTTAAGAGGTCAATCAGGGGTGTGAACCCGAACTTTTATTTTTAAAAAATTTTCAAACTTCCAATGAGATCCTATAAGATTTTCACTCCTGTCTATTAAAATTTTAAAATTTTTAAAGAATACTCCTCCCTGATCGACCTGCTAAAATATTGTGTTAATTACCTTGAGTTGATTATTTCGTCGATGTCTAAACTCTAATGTGCTTTTTGGCACTATCTGAGTCTGGGTACACCTGGAAAACTGGTTATACTCCCTTACCTGCTCAAGGTTTATACTGGAGGTCAGGCCCAGGCCGAGGCTCATAGAGGTCAGGCCTAGGCTCGTAAAATATTTACATAGGCCTAATACACCAATATTTTGAGCCTAGGTTCATGAGGCCCAGGCCTGTGATTTTCGCTCACTAGTTATAACGCTTTATTATCTATCATTAGATTCGACGGCATACAGAACACAACATACAGATATTTGATAATGTTCATATTTCAGATCAATCTTTATAAACAATAGTAGTTTTATAATTTTAAAACTACAAATTATAAATTTCGATAAATATCAAATTATTATTTATTATCTGTTTCCAGGATGAATTAAATAAATGAATTCAGAAAACCTACTGTTCCATTAAAGAAAGTTGTAATATTTTATTAACATATTTAACGTATTAACGAATTTAATATTTTATTAACGTATTAACGAATTTAAACACATACAGAGTTGTGCGTTCAAGACTGTAGAGTATAATATTAAATATACTCTTCTCAAAATGCAAAATATTTTTAAATTAATAATTATTATTGTAATTAGAATTTTTTGAAGACATACTAATCTCATTGTGACCTAGGTTAAGTTACAGTCCTGAAGAGCCTTGCGCGGCTCCTTGTTCAGTTCCCAAAATTTCTCACTGCTAATGCCAAGATTCATAACCATTATTTGTGTTTTGCGTTTATTTTTCGTACATTTAAAATAACGCGGGATATTATTGAACCACCTGTAGAGGCAACCACTGAACAACATTCCAACGAAACTACTCTAACGAAACAAAACTAATTCATGCCATAAGTTATGGTATGTGTAGTTTGTAGGGAATGTGTTTAGTGATGGCCTCTATTGATTGCTCAATAATGCCCTCGATATTTGTAAATATCAGAAATAAACAATCAATGTTCATAACAGTATTGAGCTTTATTGTGCTCTCCAGTAGAGGCCATAACTAAACAGCATTCCTTTTAAAACTCACTACCGAAACAGAACTAATTTATGCTATAAGTTATGGTTTGTGTAGTTTCAAAAGGAATGCTCGTCAGTTATGGCCTCTACTGCTGTAACCTTTACAAGCAAGAACAATACCAAGTTTTATCGTATTTATTACCATATACTTCCTAGATCTAGTTGTGTTCTTATCTATAATTGAGAGCTTTTTTGGAAAAACAATACTTAATATGTAATGCACTTCACTGCAATGCTTCTAACTTACAGCAATGCTATAGCAGAATGAGAATTAATCAGTGAAATTAATTATACTTATGCAACCCCTTTGGTTATGTATTGTTTTTCCAACAAAGTTCTCATTTGTAATTATTAGTTACATTATTGATATATTGTTTTATATAATATTATTGTGCATATTTATTAAATTACTCATTTATTAATTAAAAGTTAACATGTAATAAAATATAAAGTTTTAATATTCTTAAGTGATGCCCAAATTAGCTGATTCTGGAGTGAGTTATATTCTATGTAGTCAATTCACAAGTAGATGCTCAGGAGAAAGTATTACATGATGAGCAACAGCATTGAATTTCCGCGTTATTATAGAGAATATGCTTTTAAAACATAAACCATAAGAGATAGAAATACGGATTTATGTGAAATCATTTGCCATTTTATAGCCTCTTTCTGATAAGATTGGTCAAAATCGAAAATTTCAGATTCAAAAATCCTATTTCAATTGCATTATCGAGGATAACGCCGAAATTCAAAACTGTTGATGATGAGCATGCAGATATTTTGTCAAATAGAAACAAATTAAAAGTCACAATATTTTCAAAATTTTGATACATCTTTCATAAAATTTGAAAATGTTTGAAAATATTCAGTAAAATTTAGAAAAGATGGCATACGGAAACTTTCTCACGCCATTTTGATAAATATTTTTTAACATAAGCACAACTCACATTCTTGGTAAGTGCCGTTTTTATAATGATAAATTATTACTCACAGTATTTCTGAAATTACATTCTACTTATTGTGCGTACATTTATATCAAATATTTATAATAGATATTTGGGCATTTTAAACTTCAATTTTATATTTTATTGGGTGCTTTTGTGCCGTAGACGTAGGGTACTGTATAGGGTGCTCTGCTCGGATCATATGCATCTGTGCTAGGTCGTCTGCTCGGGTCATATGCATCTGTGCTAGGTCGTCTGCTCGGGTCATATGCATCTGTGCTAGGTCGTCTGCTCGGATCAGTTGTATAGAATTGTGGTCTCCTGGTTGAGTAAGGTGACCAAGTACTATAAGGCCGCAATGATGAATCATCTTGTCTTGTTGTTGGTGTTGATATGGGTGACCAAGTACTAGTTGAGTAGTTTGATCTTGCTGCTGTGACTAGAAATTATTTTTCATAGTTTTACTTACTTCTAAGAATATTTATAAAATTACATACGGCCAATTGTGCTGACAATCAAAATAAGACCAATATAATTCATTATTAAGTAATACAGTATAGTAGTAAGTTTACTTTACAAATTACCAAATTTAAATAGTTAAAATAATACTTTATAAGAATATGAATATAAATTAATTGTGAATTTTCGAGAGAACGGTAAATAATGAAGTGATGTTACATGTACAATTTAACAAACGGTAATATTAGAGCTATATGTTCTGTTGTATAGAATATGGTCTAATAGCTTTTTAATATAATAAATTGTCAACTTCTAAAATTTTATTTTTATAAAAAATAATTTTAGCAAATATTTTTTCTATAAGCTATACACTGCTAGTAAAAAGTCTCAGTAAAAAGCATGGACATTTGCATATTTTCTTATGGTTTTTCCGGGTAATTAAAGCTAAAACTTAAAATAGAAATAATATACGAAAAAATAATTTTATTTCATAAATATTTGACAATAATTGATTACAAAAATAGTATTATTAATGAATAATACA
>JAQFXN010003288.1:0-11167 GCA_034693365.1 Liacarus xylariae | reverse complement strand
GATATTATTAAACGTTTTTATTATGAATTTATTGTCTAATAATAACTAAGCGCTCTTTTGTTTTAAGCCATCTTTTGACAACCATGATGCTATCTTTTGTTAGTGACGGCATTGGACTTAAGGTCATAATATACTGTATGTAACAAACAGTTACTACAGTAATGTGAAAAAGTTAGAAAAGTATTAAAAGAAGTTTTAAAAGTTATACTAATTATTGATTATTATAAATGTATTGAATGGTTAAACAATAATTAATGGTTAATAAGAATATAAAAATAATATAAAGATATTAAATATTGAGTTATTTTGAAAATATGTTTACAATTTTAAGTAAAGGAAGTTTAGGAAATAAATGCACTAAACGTTTGTGCAAATGGTTTGTCCGAAAATACAGTGAATATTCGCGAAACACATTAATTGATACGAAAATTGGCCTCAACTCAGAGCAGAGACAACTGCAAGCCATGGCCTATGAGTTCGCTGTAAATGAGTTTCGGCCGCATATGAAGGAGTGGGACGAAAGGCAATACCTGCCGGTGGAACAGCTCCGCAAAGGCGCTGAGTTGGGCTTTGGAGGCCTGTATACGCCGGTGGAGTCGGGCGGCACTGGACTGTCACGACTGGACACCAGTATTGTAGTGGAGGCACTGGCACAGGGATGTGTGTCGACCACAGCTCTGCTATCGATTCACAATATGGTTTGTGCAATGATAGCGCAGTTCGGGAGTGAGAGTCAAATACAGAGATTTGTTCCCCAATTGGTTTCGATGAGACGATTGGGAGCCTATTGTCTCACAGAACCGAACGCCGGGTCGGATGCGGCCAGTCTTGTGACCAGAGCTGACAAACACAACGACTATTATATTTGTGAGACTTTTATATATTTTCCAAACTTTAATAAATGTTTTGATTTAAATATCTGTTCTTTTTTTCGTCGATTCAGTGAACGGAACCAAAAGTTTTATAAGCGGTGGCGGAGAGAGTCATGTCTTTCTAGTGATGTGTCGCACGGGTGGCGCCGGACCTAAAGGTATTTCATGTATTGTCGTTGAGAAAGACAGCGAAGGTCTAAGTTTTGGCCCAAAAGAAAGCAAAATGGGTTGGAATAGTCAGCCAACCCGTCAGGTCATACTCGAAGACTGCAAAGTGCCGAACACCAACTTATTGGGCACTGAAGGCCAGGGATTTAATATAGCCATGAGTGGCATCAATGGCGGCCGAATCAACATCGCCTCCTGCTCTTTGGGAGCGGCGCAGTGGGCAATGGAGGAGACCATCAGATATACGTGCGATCGGAAACAATTCGGTCGACCAATAGCCGACTTCCAGAACACTCGCTTCGAATTGGCGACAATGGCTTCGGAACTGCTTTCGTGTCGACTGTCAGTGAGAACAGCGGCAAAAGCTATGGACAATCAGTTGACCGATGAGTGTGAGACTAATCCAATAGCTGTGAGTTCACTGTGCGCTATGTCTAAAATGTTGGCCACAGACAAGTGCAACCATATTATCGACCGCTGTCTCCAACTCTTCGGAGGTAATCAACTATTTATTGGAGAGACTATTAGACTATCACTCCTTTAGTGCATAAAATTTTTGAATTTATATTTATTTTGAGACCTGTTTTATAGGTTACGGATATTTGAAAGACTTTCCAATTCAGCAATTGCTAAGAGACACAAGAGTTCATCGAATACTTGAAGGAACCAATGAAATCATGAAAGTTATTATCGCCAAAGACTTAATCGACAGACATCTCAACCCATAGTTGAAAAATAGATAATAATGTAATGAAATTCATTAATTTATTGATTCATTGCATGAAAATGTCATTTAGTTTTAAAACTTAGCGTTATTTTCAAAATAGAATTTATAGGAAAGACCTCGTTCTACTGTACATCCATCCCAGACATGGGCAATGGTGTAATGGTGTAATGGCCAAAATACCACTGTCTCCGAAAACTTACCAAAATACCCCCTGTGAAAGAATGAAAGAATGAAGACCCCCTCCCCCATGAAATTCGGAGAAAAAGGCGCCGAATACGCCCTTTAACTGCGATTTCGAAGAAAAACGAGTATATAGATTCGTTTGAACCTCCCGCCCCCTCCCTCCCGCCCTACCACCGCTTTTTTCTTCGGGATTTATTTTGATAGTTTTTATTTTTGATTAGAAAATCTTTACAAAACAGAAATCTATTATAAAGTCTAAAATATTTTGAATTTAGAAACAGATTCGCAAAAATTATGCTAAAATAGTTTTCCAAAATGATAGGATGTCCTCGTTTACTCACATGAAGAAGTATATTGAAGATTTGCGCAGTAGTGAAGCCATTTTGGTAATACTACACGTGATTAATATAAAAGCCGATTCAACTTCTATCTCAAGGAAAATTTGAGTTTATTTTAGGATTTATCCAGGAAACGTATAATTCCATCTGGCAACACTACCAGTGAAAGATGTCGCCGAAATGTTATTAAAATTTTTCAGGAAAGCGGAGTTATGTTTATTAATAGCGCATTCTTGTTAAAAAATATTGTGTGAAATTCTGTCTAAATTCTTAGAAAAATAATAGAATTTAATCAAATTCTTGTTAAAGTTGACCAAATTTGGTTAAATTCTTTCAGATTCATCATATTTTGATGAATTCTGCCAAATTATATTGAATTCTATCAGAATTAGTTGAAATTCTGTTAAATTACGTCATTTTTAATTCAAGAATTCGACTGATGAAAAATACCCGGCCCTATACCCCTGTGATTCTGAGGATCTTATCAGTACCCTATACCCCCTGACTTTGATGTCTTTAGCCATCACTAATCCAGAGCCGGAAGAAAGTACTCGAAGGTATTCTTCAATTTAAATAATTTAATGTTTATTTTGTAACAAATTAATGAAAATTAACGAATATTTTGAAGACAAACAATTCATTGAATAATTTTTTATTTGTTAAATCTTTTCGAAAGAAGTTTTACTAAAATCCTAGAACCGATACAAATAAGGAATTCTTCGATATGGTTACCGAAGTGAATAAATTATGTGTAATATTGCTGCTGACGCCGACCCTAATGGTCGAACATATGTGTAATATTCAAAGCCAGGATAGAGTGAAATTTTAACAGTTAGAATGATCCATGTTAATCATAGAAATATGTGCTCAAATATTATTCATTAAAAGTTTTATAGAAATTAAATTTTTTAAAATAAAAATTAAATTTATTTTAAAATACTGTAATTTCGCGCATATAAGCCGCGGTTATACAAGAAAAAAAGTTGATTTTTTCAGAAAAATAAGTGCTGCGACTTATACACGGGTGCGGCCTATACAAGAAGTTTTTTAATAAATTTATTTTTGAAACACATTAATTTGAAAAATTTAATTTTAAAAATGAAATTTTATTCAATAATAAGATTATAAACAGATATTAATCGAATCCTTCAAATTCCTCGTCAGACTCAATACGAAAGTAATCAATGATATCTTTATATTGCATTAAATTAGAATCTAATTGTCAATCATTTTCATCTCTGGACTCATTTTGGTATTAATCAAGATAAGAAATAAAGTGATTTATATTTTGTATACGCCCTATCTTGATGCAAAATGAGAATTGGAGTTTTCGACTAAGGGTGATACAAGCATAGGCAGTTGCCCAAAATGTCCATTGATTGATGTCGTATAAGCGTAATACGTAATGAGATGATTTCGACAGCATATCAATGAAACACGAAGAAGTTTTAATTAGTATACAGAATGACTAAATTGGAGTTAGGTTAGGTTAGGTTTTTTTCCTGTTTTGCTTATGGCGTTAACCACGCCATACCGCTTATTATTCAATTTATAAATTACAATGTTTGTGATAATTTGTGATAAAATAATAACAATTATAATAAAATGATTAAAATTGGTTAAAATCAATGGAGAAAATAATAAAAGAAATAGAAATTGAATAATATAGACGCCTGCTAAAGGATACAGGCATGGAAGTAGTTTAATCTTTCAATTTGGCGTTGAGTTGCTGGAGTAGAACTCCTTAAGACTATTAATTATTGTAGAGATAAACTCTTTGAAATCGTTGATTAGCTCGTCATATCGGATGATTTCTTCCATTTCAAAGGAGTTGGCGTTGAATTTAGTACACGCCATGACGTACTTAAATCTTTCAGGTGCGAAATTTGCGCAACCTTTCAGTAAGTGTACGATTGTTTGATCGCTAGCGTTGTCGCACCCACACTTGGCGTCTGGCATAATTTTGAACCTATTTAGATATTGTTTGTGGTAGCCGTGTCCTGTCATCACTTGTGTCAGTTCGAAAGAGACGCCGAATGCTTCAGTGAAATTCGTCGAGCGTTGGTAGCCAGAGGCGTGTTCCCGAACCTTGTTCTGCGTTTTGGTATTCTGTCGCCCACTCTTCGTATATCTTCTGGCGTATACATTGTTTGGCGTAGCTTAACGGGAATTTGTTGTATTGCGTTTGTTGTCTTAGAAGAGTTGCAGTCCTTGCGGCGTCGTCTGCAGCCTCGTTACCCTCTATTCCAGCGTGAGCTTTGATACACGCAAATCGTATGTTATATTTGTTTCGAAGGTGTTGTAGTTTGGCGTGAATTGATACAACCAGTTGATGGCTGTTCGACCTGTTTTCTATGGCGTTGAGTGATGATAGGCTGTCGGAAAATATTGTAAGGTGTGTTGAGAGGCGTTTTGTCGCCCACTCCAACGCTCTATCGATGGCGAAAAGTTCGGCTTGGAAGACAGAACAGACATCATTGAGTTTGAATTTACGAGTGATTGGCGTTTGATTTCGTTTGTATACGACAAACGCTGCACCAACATATCCATCCAGTTTGCTTCCATCTGTATATATGTTTGTCTCTGAGGCGTTAGCGTTTATTTCTTCGCTGTTTTGCATTTTATTAAATGAGATTTTTTGCCGAGAGGCAGGGTGGAGTTGTTCTATTGGTTTTGCGGGTCTCTCGCATGTAATATCATCAGGTATAGCGTCGAAACCTCCATTTGCTTTAACCCTTTCAATCAGATATATTTCGCGAACTTTGAGATGGAGTGGAGTGAATTGTGCCAACGCCAATGCGGAGACAGCTGATATGGTGTGAAACCCTCTGATTGCTCTTATGGCGAAAGACCTCTGAAACGAACGAAGCACGCGTTTGGCGTATTGCATTTCTGCAGCCTCACCCCACACGCCAGCTGCGTATGTGATCATTGGTTCTATAACTTGTCGATAAATTGTTATAACGTTTTCTGCGTGTACTCCCCAAGTTGGGCGTACGAATTTGCAAAGGTTTTTGAATACACGCACTGCTTTGCTGATTGCATACTTGATGTGATGTTTGAATTTTAGCCTATCGTCTATGACAACGCCGAGGATTTTGATGTGAGGTTCGAAGCTGATGTTTACGCCATTCATGTTTAAACTCAATTGTTTGGCGCTGGGCGTGAACGCGATTGCCTGAGTTTTAGATTGACTAAACGATAGTTTCACATTTTGTCCCCATTCCGATATAATGGCGAGTGCGTTGTTCGTCGCATTTTCTAGTTCCACAGTAGAGTGAGCGCTAACAATGAGGAGAACATCGTCGGCGTAGGCCTGAATGTGACATCCTTTAGGTAGTGGCGTTTCCAGAAGTTCGTCAAGTATGAGATTCCAGAATACTGGTCCACATACAGAGCCCTGAATACATCCTCTTGTCATAGATTTGGTGGCATTGGCGTCCTCGTATGTAAGCTCAACGCTTCTACCTTCAAAGTAACTGTGAATTAGCCCATAGAGATTATTCGGGCACTTAGTTTTTCTCAGTTGGCTGAAGAACGCCGGCCACCACGCGTTGTCAAACGCTGTTTTAATATCGAGCGACACTCCAATGACTTGTTTCTTCTGTGATTTTGATTCAATTATTGTTTTCACAGCTGTCTGTAATGCGTTGATAGATGACTTTTTTTCTCGAAAACCAAATTGGCGTTCACTCCAGGCGTTATTGATCACAGCCGAATATGTAAGGTGTTTGATGAATAGCTTTTCCAGTAATTTTCCAAACACCGAAAGAAGACCTATTGGCCTAAACGACGCCAGGTCGGTGTAATCTGGTTTGTTAGGTTTTGGAAGGATTTTAACACACGCATTTTTCCACTCCTTAGGGAAGTGGCGTAAAGTTAGTGCTTGATTGAATATATTTTGTCAGTAGTTCGGGATATTCTTCTATGAAGGCATAGCATATATCCGAGGTTAAGTTATCAGGTCCGGGCGCTCTGTTTGGATTCATCGTTTTAATGCATTCCATTATTTCGTCTTTCGTAAATGCTGGTTCGTCTGGCGTGGCAGGCAATTGTTGCGCGTGTATGCGTAGTTGTCGATGGCGTTGGAGTGTATCAGAGTCATCGTCCGGATAGAAGCGGTTGAGCAACGCATTTGCTCTCTGCACTTGATTGTGTGAATAAACTGTTGTATTTCAACGTTGATGGCGGGCGTTGGGAAGGAGCGTCTTTAATGAGTCTATTAGTCACCGCCCAAACATCTTCCTTTCCCTGTTTTTGACAAAATTGGCGGAAGTGTTTCGTCGACTCTTTGCGAATTGCTTTCGAGTAGGCGTTCTTGGCGTGGGTTAGTGTAATTATGTCCTCAGAGATATCAGCGCCCCAGGCTTTACGGTCGTGCACTCTGTGGTGATATTTCAGTGCGTTTCTCTTAAGGCGTTCCAACGCCTCGCTCCACCACGGGTTGTAGGGCTGGGTGTTCCCACGCAGTTTCATTGATTTAAAACATGTGTCTGGGGTGTCGCAACCCCAGAGTTGATGAGAGGCATTGAGATCACCGCCAAGCATTTGATATGAACCTTTGGAGTATATGAGGTATTCATTGATGGCGTTGAGAGTGTTGTTGTTATCTGTATCGGGCTCAATGTATGCCGACGCTATGAAGAGTTTGCGTTGGCGCACGTTTATTTGAACGATAGATAAATTAGAGGTTGAGAGTTGCGTGACACCAAAAGCCACGCCGAGTTCTTCTTTAATGAAGACACACGCCTTAACTTTGCCATTAGTGGGAAATTGGAATATGTTTACGCCACGCACTGGATGAACAGTGGTGTCTCGCCCCACGTATGGCTCTGTGATAAGGGCTATAGAAAAGTTATTAGACATAAAGTGGCGTAATAGTTCGTGATGTGATATATGGCTTCGCATAACGTTGCATTGGAGTACTCGAATAGCGTTATTGGCCATATTCAACGCGTTCAGTGATTCGCTTAATTATGGCTTTGATGCGTGGACAGAATTTGGTAGACGTGGCGCTGTGTGCGTCGTTGACGCTGCCATCGGATTTGGCGTTGAGTGTGTGACAGTGGTAACACCTGAGTTTTGTGGTATCCTCTTTAGCAGGACACGCCTCGAAGTTGTGCTATTTAGAACCGCAGTGTGAGGACGGGTTTTCTGTCGCCACGCATTTGTTTTTTGTGTGTCCAAATTGGAGGCATTTGTAGCACTTTATAAACTGTGAGAAATCAGTGCAGTGGACTCGTTGGTGGTCGATATTAACTCTTCTTATTTCGAGTAATGCGTTGCGAATATCTGGCGTGACTTCGAGTACAGCGTTGTATAGTTTGTGATTCCGGTTCCTTCGTAGCAATCAGTCTGATGTCCTCGTCTTTGGCGTAGACGTTCTTCACGATAGCGTTCTGGGTTCTCACGAGTTTGATTATTTCTTTAGGGTCTATCACTTTGTTGATGCCTTTCATAATAATCATTGGTTTGCGTCGTTTTGCCTCTTCTGCGTTGATCACTTTGTTTCCCTTTATTTTGTTGAGTGTGTCGTCGCGTTGTTATACGTCGTCGAACTCAATACGCACTTTGTTGTTGGATATGGGTTGGATTCGAGCCGGCGTGTAGGTGGCGTCTTTGAAGCTAACGCTTTTCCTCCATGTTTCTAACACCTCCTTGTGTTTGGCGTTTGCGCCCTTAGATGAGATGACGATTGGAGGGCGGGAAATATGCGTTTTAATGCGTTGTTTGCCAACAACAGAGGCGTAGCTTTTCATAGTGGTATCGGTGCTCGCCGTAAGAAATGAATCTTTGAATTTGGAAAATTCTTGACGTACGTTATCCATGAATTCATTGGCGTCGATTGTAGTTGTTACCACCTGTGGTTCCATTACGTGTGTAATCTTTATGGCGGCGTCGCGGATAGCTTTTGTGAGAGACATTATCTCCGCTTTGTCTTCTTTTGTAACAGATTTGCCGTGTTTAAATACGGCGTCGAAACATTTCGCCAGTGTGCGAAAGTGTTTGGCTAATGCGTCTGCTGATGAATTTGCGTGTATTTGAGGCACATCGGTATCAGTCTGTGATGATGGCATTTCGACGCCTTTGTTCGATCTCGTTTTAATTGTTGGGGGCTGTTTCAAATGGGTTGGTTTTGGTTGGTTTGTATTTGTGTTTTCGTTTGATTTCAAGAAATGCGTTGAAGCATGTGAGCCTTCGTCGATATCTTCTAATGAGTCGCTCCAATTATTAGGACCCGATTGTTTGCTAGCCATTAGAACTATTGGTTAGGTTAGGTTAGGTTAGGTTAGGTTAGGTTTTTTTTCCTTTACATAAACAGTTTTATTTCGATTAATAAAATTAGTCGTCCGGAAGCGGACGACTGTAATACGATTTTTACATTTCAAAAACGCTCTGCGGCGTCGAGATTACGATAATAGTTATAAAAAATGGGCGTCTTTGGACGAATACTAGAAGATAGATATACGAGGGCGTCTATGGGCGACCCGTCAGAGTAATCACATAGTGTAAGTATTAATAATAATAATGTTTAAGTGGCGACCGTGGACGCAAATAGTGATAAAATAATATAAATGATTACAAATGTGCGGCGTCCGGAGACGCAATGACAAAGAGTGTAAGTATAAATAATATATAATAGAGTAAATTAAATAAGGTCGTCAGCGGCCGAGAATAAAGCATCGTAACATAAAGTGGAATGATGTCGGTATATGGGCGTCCAGTCGTCGCGTGTGCCCCTCTTCCGAGTCTACCGAGTCTTCGGCGTCCGGTTGGTCGTCCGATATAGAAGTGCTGTCTCCTGGGAGGTCGTCTTGGGAGGCGCTGGCGTTTTCGTCGTCTTTGTTCGTGAGTTCAGGACTGGGCTGCGCCTTACTGGATACGGCTGATCTGGTGGCGGCGACCTGTTTGCCCGTGGCGACCAATATGTCCTTTGGGCGCAATCTGAGCCATCGGAGGTCCGCACCGGCCACGCCTTCAATCTGTTGCGGCGTCCATGGGTAGTCCCGATCTTTCGGCCAACGCCTCGAACCCTTCGAGCCTTGAGCTAGAGTGATGTAGAAATATTTGCGGTCTATAGAGGCGTCCTTCGGGTCATACGTATAGTTCAGATGTATTCTAGCGAAGTGTCTGTTGATGTTGCCTCCGGCGTCCACGTGGCCGCAAAGCACGCATTGTTTAGGGACTTGATCTTTCCCCTTTTTGGTCGATGCGCCACTCGACGAGACCTTGGGCACTTGCCCTCTTTGGTCGTCTGCCTTGTCCGTCTTCAGCTTCATTCTGGATTGAGTTGGCGTCCGGGCGTCCGGTTTAGCCTTTTGTTGTTTGTGCTGTTTAGGACGTTTCTGAGCGGAATGCGGTCGCTCTATGGATGACTGGCCGACTGGACGGGACGTTCCCGTACTCGATATGGTGGTCGATCTCACAGTGCGGTCGAGTGTGGCCAGGAGGTCGTCCACTTCTTCCGGCTTAGGTTCGATTAGGGCGGCCATGGCCGCCGACTGGTTGGCGACAGTGGCGTTCAGCGAGGCGATGGAATACTTTTATCGTTTGTTGGCGGCTTCCAGCTTGACGTTTTTTGCTTTCTCTTCATCGAGTTGTCTTTGGACTGTAGCGAGAGAAGCCCGCGCCTCGTCCCGTTCGGCCTGAAGAACTGCGTTACGAAATGAATACGCTTGGCAGACGTCATTCGTGCAGTCGGTTGCGGCGGCCGGACGCCGGATTAGTGTGCCAGAGACATTCTGGGCCAAAAAGGCTGCCGGTATTGTTGGTGTAGTCGGGACGTCCGGTGTATTTCCTGATGGCGGCGTTACCGGTGCGTCGTCCGCTGCCGGGGCTCGTCCTCTTGATGTGCCGCCCCTCTTTAACTTTTTCGAGGACTTCGACTTTGTCGGCGATGACATGGTGGTCCGGACGGGAAAATAAAATTCAGGTGGAACTGGATGTGGTGGACGAGATGAGCGAGATATCACAGAATAATAAACACACAAACGTTCTCACTGAGTGCAAGTGAGCAAATGACGGCAATGCAGCTCTTTATATAGGCTCAGGTAAGATTACGCCATGAATGACGTCGAGGAATGAAGGGAGAGTGTAATATAATCGAAATAGGATTAGGGGGCGCCTGCTAGTGGATACAGGCGCCCATAGACATATGTTATGGATGGCCACAATGAATTACGTGTTGTTAAAACATTTTAGTTGACCCACGATGGCGGTGACGTAATCTATGAACAGATTGACGGCGTCTGCGTCCGCGGTGGCGAGACAGAAAGGGGTGGCTCCTATTAGCCCGCACTGTGAAAGGTAGTCAAATCGGCTGGACGCGAAACGCTAGCAGCTCGTAAGAATGTGGTCGAGGCTCTGAGGGGTCGTCCCATCGCAAGGGCAGAGGTCTTCCGATGTGATTTTGAACCTCTTAAGGTATTCCTTGTGGAAGCCGTGGTTAGTAAGGATCCGTATTCGGTTGCCCAATCTGTCAAGTTTTTGGCGCGTATGAGTCTCTTTGCCAGACTAATTGGGAACTCGTTATACATGGACGCCGTATGTAATGTGGACGCCGCCTTCGCTGCTTCGTCTGCAGCCTCATTGCCTGTTATGCCAATGTGCGCCTTGACCCAGACTAGTTAAACAGTCATCCCGATCACGCTCAGGGACGAACAATAATCCTGGACGAGGGCGTTCGAGTTGTATGGCACGGCGACGGCTAATAGGGCGGCCATACTGTCCGAGTAGACCGTGACGTCCCTTATGAGATAGCGGGCGCACCATGCCAGAGCGCGGCTGAGTGCGAGCAACTCAGCCTGAAAGACCGAGCACAGGTTGTTAAGCTTTAGCTTTTGAATCGTGGACGACCCATTGCGGTATATGACTATGGC
>JAQFXN010003287.1:0-11167 GCA_034693365.1 Liacarus xylariae | reverse complement strand
TTCCGGATTAAGGAAATGGGGGGTTTCACAATCTCATTAGATAGAGGGGGTGAAATGATACAATTTGACATGGGAACCATATTTTTATCTCTTATGGTTTTCGAGATATTAATTGTTGAAATATCGAGATAAGCCAAAATATAGTAAAAGAGTATATAGTCCAGAGACGTAATGTGTTTTTGATGCTAAATATCAGTGTTTTTATGGTTTTTAATACAAAAATACTGTTTCAGTGACCTTAAAAAACCAAAATCAAGTTGCATCACTTTGAGTCTGCACTCTTGCACCAATACAGTATACAGTATATTAAGATTTTATTGAATCACATTTGAAGACAAACTAATGATTAATTTAATATATAATCTACCATAATAAAAGTAGTAGAAATTGCTTAAAATTTCAAATGAAATCGTTTTCACTTGATTTTTTACCACCTGTATTTAAATAAAATTTGTTAATTTGAAAAGTATTTTTTCCCCTGGAAGTTTTAGTGAAAAAGTTAAGATTTTGATTGTTATACTACACTCAGTGGAGTATTTATATAACATATAAAAGTGAACTTTTCAAAATTTTAAAAGTTTAAAAATTCGTCCTTAGGATGGTAACACTTAGGCTATAAAAAGTGTATATTACGATATAAATCCATACTAAATATAAATAAGTTTTGAAATCCTAAAGAGTCTAAGGTAAAATTTTTAGTTTTAAAAAAATCTTTGCTTTCTTATTGTAATTTATATACATGGAAAATAAAAAATTCAGTTGACTTTCATTATAATATTTCATATCATTCAAAGTGAGAATATTCTGTACATGTACAGTTAATTATTCCAAAAGTGAGTGGGAGAATGTAAAGTTTTTTTTCTATTAAAACTTCAAAAAGAGAAGAAACTGTGAAAATTAGTGATATTTAGTAATTGAAGTGCGAAAGTCTAGAATGAGTTTTCAGACGGAGCTTAACTGTGAACAAAAGTACTAAATCTTCCATTGCATTAATACAATGAATAATAAAAACAAGTTAACTTACAATTTTGACTTTATGAAGTTAATTGGTTTTATATTTGAAATTAATGAAAACAAATGAGATATTTATAAATTACTCTAACTTATTTTATTAATTTATAAATTTATCAAATTTTTTTTATTAATTTGTAATTTAATTAGATAGACTAATTATTGGACTCTAATAATAACAAACAAATAGTATAAGCATTAAAACCCAAAATATCACATGATATTCAAGAAAAACGCGCTTTTTGCTAATACTTTTTGTTAACAGTTAAGCTCCGTCTGAAAAGTCATTTTAGACTTTTGCAATTGATAAGAAATATACAGTAAAATCAATTTTTTATAATACTTGTTATGGGTTAGATTTCAATAAAAGCGATATATCTTTAATAAACTTTTATTGATTTTGTGATTTTATTTATCATTACTAATGATTCATTGGTGATAGTCACGAATCATTACTACTAAATGAATAGATAATTCTTTGATAGAAATGATTTCAAATAAAATGAATAAAAGTTTATTAAAGATGTATCGCTTTTATTGAAATCTAACCCATATCAATTATTATAAAAAACATTGATTTTATATTTCTTATCAATTACTAAATATCACTGATTTGTACAGTTTCTTCTCTTTTTGAAGTTTTAATAGAAAGAAAACTTTACATTCTCGCACTCACTTTTGGAATAGTTAACTGTACCTTTCAATATAAAGTTATAAATTAAAACAACAGTACATTTGTTTTCCGAAAATCACGAATTTTGTTCATAATTTTTATTATTACGAAATACCTGAATAAACCTCAAAAATCTCAAGTTTATAAGGAATTAATTCCTAGAATATTCCAAAGAATAAAATATTTTGAAAGCTGGTAATAAAGAAATATATTGATGAACATTTATTTATCTCAACATATCAGACATTTCAATTTACTATTGTTACTCATTTTTTTGTAATTTTGCCAGCATATTTTTTAATGAGTTAACTGTAAGATTTACTTTAGAATGCATCTTACTTGGACACAATTCCATTCTAATATTTCCAATTTAATAAGATCATAAGAAACTGTGATTTCGTAGTTGTGCCCAAATAAGATAGATAGATTTAACAGTGACTTTATATAAATTTTCTAATAGATGATTCCAATATACTAGAACTAACTAGATAGCTTATAAGTAGTGATATACGTTGTCGGTCACAGACCGAATTTGACCGAATTTTTCTGGATATGACCTCCGAAAATAAAAAACAAGTCTCGGTTAAATATAACAAATAACCGATTTTGACCGAAATTGTGATAAGATTTCATTCAGAAATCATAGGTTTTTGTACAAACTTGTAATTTTTGACCCCTTTATGAAATCTCAAATGCTTATAGATTATGAATACTATTCGGATATTTTTTGTAATTCAATGCAAACCCAAGATCTCAATGATTTGAAGTCTGAATTTAATTCTTATATTATTAGTGATATTCCCGACAATAATACATACAAACGCAAAACAGTGTAATATTGAAATTCTCAACTATTGTCTAAGTTCTGTAAATACTTATCCACTTTTAATAACTATTGCTAAATATGTGTTAATTATTAAACTCTTTGTAACCGAAAATGACGTCATATTCACTTTTTTATTAAAAATTATTTTTCTGACCCAAAATGACCGGTGGTTTCACTTTATTTTATGAAATTTTTCGGTCTGACCCAATTTGACCGCCGATTTTATAATTTTTATCTGACCGACAATTATAACTACATCACTACTTATAATTAGTGATCTTCGTCTTCGGCAAATAGAAATTTGAAAATCGGTGGACTGTCTCGCATAGGAAAAATCTGAAAGCTATTGATTGTTTATTTGTAACATTTGTGTATTTTTAATTTAATAATTTATTTAATAATTAAGTTTTTTTCATTATCTCCGTTATGTGGGGATACCCAATGGGGTGTATAGCCAAAAAGTCATTGGGGTTTTCTAAAAATGACCAAAATACCTACCTAAATTCTGCAAGAATTTGACGATTATAAAAACCCCACCATGTAGCCCCTGTGGCTATAAGACTCTTATCAATACCCTATATCCCCTTGACTTTGAATTTATTGTCCATCCCTAATTAATATAGAAAAGAATTGGTCAAGGCTCTGTATAAAATAACTGCTACAATAACAGGCTATTGCAAGTTGGCTTCTTTTTAATTAAATAGACGTTAAATTAAATAAACGATTTTTAGATATATCTTAGTCTATAGAAAAGTCTATGGGTAGCCAGGGGGTATTCCGGTCTGTGACGTCACAAATTTTGCCAATTGTTGGACAGGGGGTCCAGGGGAGTGTATTGCGCAATCATCAAATTCTTGTAAAATTTGATTAAAAATGCAGTAATGTAATAGAATTTCGAATAATTCTGTAACAATTTAACAGAATTTAGGCAAATTATAATGAATTCTATAAGAATTTAACCAAATTTAGCAAAAATAAGACAAAATCTGTTATTTTTATAGAATATCACAGAATATTCTTTAAAAACGGTGGTTTCTCAAAATTGCTTTTGGGGGGTATTTCGCAAGCGGCCTGGGAGTACGGTATCCGGCCAAAATCACAGGGGTTATTGCGGGATGGAACCCCCCTTTCCCCACCCTTGGTTTTGGTAATGCTTTTTTGCGATAATCCATTAGCGCAACAGCCCTTTCATATAAATACTTTTAAAATACTTATTTTTAGTCTTGTAATCATTTCTTTCATATTTTACTTTAGTTACTCTATTCAAATAATAGGGAAAGTTCTTGGTTCATTTAGTTCTTCCTTATGCATTAAAGTAAACGTTTTTTAATTAAAATTAGAATAATTTTCATAATTATTAATATTTCTTTTGATTTAACATTATTTCTGTTCAGTTTCTATACAACAGATAATTCAACATTTGATTACAAGTTCAATAAAACAGTTTAAATTAAATTAATCAAAGAATTATATGAATGAAAAATATTTACGCTTTTGAATTACAACATCAATAAAGTTAATTAACGTAAATATTTTTGGTTAGTGATCACATCAATGCAATGATCAAACCAAATAATTTTTTCTAAAATCTTTGCCAAAGATTTTTTCGTCCAGATTCTTTCTTATTATTTTAGGTTTAAAATCAGATTACCATTTGGTGAGGAATAAAAATTTGTCATTAAATCCGAAATATCTCTCCCCTGGATATCAGTTACTATAACATTAATTAACTATAAAGTTTCATAAACTACAGTTACTTTTGTTTAATGGAAAGCACTTTACATAATAGGAGTAATTATTTTTGGATTCTAATAATATTGTTTCTCTTCGAAGTCGAGTTCATGGACTCTAAGTTTACATCAATTATTGTTGAATACATTCAACATATTTATCATTTACAGCATTCAAAATTGTTTTCGTTAGAAAATCGCTGATTAAAGTCCTTTTATCATTGAGTTCAGGGGAGGGAATTGTGCAAGCACAGAATTTTTAGCTGTTTACACTGTTTTTAAAAGAATTTCACTGAATCTGCTTGATTTTTAACAGAATATTTTTGGTATCTTTGAGAAATTTCTTTGGCTGGGGGGACATAGAAGCGCTTTATAAGGATCAACTCTTTTCTCAATTGCCTCATTATTTTAACGATTAACAGAATTTAATTTATTTTTAAAAATCTAATATCTTAACAAGAATTTAACCAAATTTGACTCTTTTTTAAAAACTTCTTAAGATTTGTCCATTTTTATAGAATATTCTAATTTTGTTTTGGGTGTTACTTATCTAACGAACTATAAGAGGATATTATCGTATGGGTCTCACTGAAATGGCAGGTTTAGCAGAATTGCTGTCAGAACAAGCTGATTTCTTTATTTCATCAAGCTATGCAGTTAAGAGAAATCCTAATCGAGAATTCTATCTGTAAATCAGCTTATCTTACATTACTAGTCTATACGAAATACATTATGCAGTGAAGTCTCGCCTCTCGATTAGGATTTCTCTTAACTGTATGTACTGTACTTCATATTTATGCAAATTTTCAATAATGTGAGCTTTGTTATAATGAAATTTGAAAAAATTTCAGTGAGACCCTTATCGTATGTGTACTTTTTGTCAAGAGCATTCCGGGCTATACCCTTTCCCTGAACATCTCTGCACTTAATGTTGAACTATAAATAATCTTGAATTCCAAAGGAATAAATGTAAAATGCTTCGGTTCTAATTTGTTTTCACTATGTTAGAGTTTTCATATCACTTTGATATATTTAAAATACTATTAATAATAAATCTTTTCTTTGTCTATTTTAGTTAATACAGAGATATCTAAGAGAGTCTAGCCCGGAATACCCCCCTAGCGTTTTGAACCTTGGACATACCTGTAGTTAGCACAGTATTTTATCAGTAAATTCCATCAAAAATACTACAGGTAAAATAATCTAATACATAACAAAGTACCATGGTTTTTCCAGGTTACAGTAGATATAGTTATTTTGCAATTCTTTTTGCCAAATTTTAGTATATTTTTTTAAAAATAAATAAACATTTAACACAATATAAGTTAGATCAATTTAGACCTAGTTGAATTTAATTAGGTTTTTTACTATTATAATTTTGCGAAGTTTTCCAGACTGGGGTATTCAGACTACACACCTATTTAATATCAATGATTCAAGAATGAGCAAGGAAGGAGTTTTAGTCCTGAATACCAGTTAGGATAAAAAGATTAATTCCTAAAAATGAACAAAAGGTACCCTACCCTACAGTATAAGCAATTTTGAAAAATCTTTAATCTTCCGATCACATGCCATGAGTTGGTATATCCCACACCAAATTGGAAAATAATTTAGAATATGACACAATAAACCTCTCTTTCCCCTCTCTCTCACCGAATATTGGACGCCTTCTAGCACTCCCTTGCGCACCCCTATGCTTTGACAACTTACTATGTATTTAAGACCATTTCTAAAAACTTAACACAAAAATATTTGTTAACATTTTGTTAAAAAATTGAAAAAGTTTTCGCTTTTAATTTTTTATACGAAGAAATTCGCATTAAATATAGTCGACTAAGAATACCGATTAAAATAAGGCAAAACATAATATAAATTGCATTTAATTTTTAAAAGTTATAAGAAATTTTATTTAATTGTAATTTAATGTAATTAGCATTTTGTGAGTTACAGAGATGAGTGACACAAATGTAAGTAATGGACGTAATTTTTGTATTGATGTAAACTCCGTATTACATCATTAGGTAAAGTTCATTTTCACATTGAATTGCTATTGCAGCAATACTTTATTATTATACTTGCTTGTGAGATTTATACATTATTTTATTTAGATTTGTTCTTTGTTTAAATACTAAATTATAAATATTAATTGATTAATTTGTCTTCAATATAAGTATTAGTAATAATATGTTGGTTTAATAAAAGTGAAGTGGATAATTTGTACAAAGCTCCCTCACTATTGTTAATGACATTTAATTTCATGCAATAGAAACCAATTGGTAATCCGATTGTAAAAACTTTTTAAGTAAGTTATTGTTTTTGAGGATTCTGTAGTTTGGGTGCCGTAATGAACAACACATTACTCAATTTAACATGAATGGCTCGCTACTCTCCTTGATGTACACCATCTAACCTAAAACTTATTCTAAAATTAACCTAGCAAAACCTAGCTAAGTTTTGTTAGGCCTCAAAGTCACAGGGGGTATAGGGGATATTTTGCAATCGTCAAATTCTTATAGAATTAAATTAAAAATTACGTAAATTTATTAGAATTTATACTAGTTCTTCAAGAATTTAAAAAATTTTATAGAATTCAGGCAAATTTTGATAAATTCTGTAAGGCAGGGTTGTTCAGAGGGGTTCAAGCCCGGAATACTCCCTAGCAAAAAAATTTCGTTAACATTACGTCTATGGACATATACCCCTAAACTTTGTGTAAAAAGTGAGATAAACACTCAAAAAATGGGAGAAAAGACCAAATATACCGTTGACATTTTCAAGTCTGGACATCCATGCTGTAAGGACTTAAAACTGTATCTTAACAGCAGTACACTCGGGACACTAAGGACTTAATGTCTAGCTTGACCAAAAGCTAAAATATGACAAATTTTCGTTATTTTTCTAGAAATTTAGACAGAATTTTAAAAAATATTCAAAACACGGTGCTTTCACAACCGCTTTCTTAAAGTTGTAACCGGGCCTCGTTTTCTTCTTCACGGTGGGGGAGAGGGTATTTTGGATATTTTCCGGAGATAAGGTATTTTGGATATACCCTTGATCACTTCTAATCGTCACTGTATGAAACATTCCGAACGTTATATTGTAGATATCTTAATATAATCATGAAATCACATTCTATCTAGTAGAATTGAATCGAATAATGATAATTAGTAAATTGTCAATTTAGATTATCAAACATTTAAAACTGATGTTTCTTTTTAATAAATCTATTTGACAGCAGTGATGACCAAGATTGAAATTACTGTGTAGGGAAAAATATTGCAAAATCAATGAAGTCTACTAGAATTTGTTCATTTTAACAGAATTTGAACTTTTTAAGCGAGAATTAATTTTAGCTATATTTTTTTAGCATTACCAAGAAGGTTTCATCTACCACAAATTTAATTAATTCTTATAGAATATTCTGATTTTTTTAATTAGCAGAGTCGACACCATTTCTCAATCTGTGTTTGAGTGAGAGTGTCTACCGAAACTCCAATCAGCTAGAGGTAGTCCAATCAACATTAGACTAATCTACTAGGCCATTATTGAAAATATGATGTCGAATGTTATATTTCTGCTATACCTGTAGAAGGAATAAGCATGCGATTAAACTACGGTATATGTCGTTGAAATTGTCAATAAAGTAATAGTTTTGAAATAATTTAATAAAGTAATTGAGTGTAAAAATAGTAATCAAGTTCATATTAATAGACAGTTTTAATATGTGATGAAAATTGCGTTCACACAAACATACGATACGGTGAAAGTGCTATTGAGTGACTGTAAGAACAGCTGATATTCCAACGATTATAGAGTGAGAGAGAGAGAGAGAGACAGAGAGAGACAGAGAGAGACTATTAAAATATAAGCGAAAAAACATATTATTATTAGAGTTAATAGAAATTATATTTTTTAATTACAATTAAATGAAATCAATTAATAGTTATATAATTGAAATATATATTAATTAATGTCTAGAAATTCATAGAAATTATAAATTTTTTTAGTTTTTTTAATGAATAAAATCAATGTTTTATTAATTTTTGAGTTGAATTGAAATGTGTTTTAATTTTTGTTAAGATTTTAGTATTTATTTAGAAATTAATTCATTAATTAGTTTAACATTTAATTACAAAAAAACATTAAATGAATTAATAATTGATTTAATAATAAATTATTTTAATTATTTGTGTCTCAAATCGATAACAATTTTTAGTTAAATATTTGTCTTAATTTGTGTCATATTTTTTGGTTATAAAGAGAGACAAAGAGATAGAGAGAGGAGAGGATGTCGTCCGGAGTCGGCGACCGAATCATTAAATTCTTGGGACTAAACAAATCCAACTCAAGTCAAAGCCATAGCCATCCATGTGTGGGCACTAACTGTCAAATACCTGATCACCAAAATGGATGTCCACAACACCAGACCTCTAACCAGACGTCGAGACAACAGACACAGGACTTGCAGATTGAGTTCGAGTTGACTAACGATCAAAAGATGGATTTGTGCCGCAAATCAAGTCTAACGACACGATTGAAGACAATTAAAGACTTGGAGGAAGTGGTCGAATGTCAGCATTTGGTCGACTATTCGGTTAAATTCATTTTAAATGAAACACTGGATCTGTTGGACGAGAATCAGGCACTCGATGTCAGACATAATGTCTGGAAGTTCTACAAGTGTTTAGTCAGTGGACAGTCGGATAAGTTGACTGATTTAAGGCTTTTATTGTGGAATCTAATCGTCACTAAAGACAGTCGCGAAGAAGACCTGTCCTTAAGAATTGAGTTAATGATTGCGCTCACAAATTACGGGAAAAATAGCGAATGTCTTGAGACAAGAATCGGTCCGTTTGTGGTCGAAGTGTTCGACAAAATAACGAATAGCTTTCACAAAATGATTGTCGCGTTTTTGCAATTCTTAGTAAATTTAATTAAATTCAATGCTTTATATTTGGATCAATCGATTATCTCAAACATTGTCTTAAAGACGTCTCAACTCTCAGCCAAAGTGACAACAAATGAAGAGAAGTTATATTGTTATCAGATATTTGATTCTGTCCTCACTTACTCTACACTTCCGTCTAAAACATTGGATCAGTTTGTTATAGTTTTATGTAAAGGAGTCAACAATTCTTTATTTAACGATATTTGTGTCAAAGTTATGCGCAATCTTTTGGCCACATATTTGGGTCATTCATGTGTCGAAACATTAAGATTACTCCTCAAAGATGAGGTGAATTACGAAGACTTTAATTTAATCCGGGGTTGCATTCAATTCTTGAGCCAATCCTTATGGGATAAGACACGCATCGAATCGTTGAAACATAGCCCCAACGCTATACTACCGGCTTTTAAGAGTGCGCTGGAATGCAAACACCAATCTGTGGCACTGGAGATAACTGCGTCTCTCATCTGTTTAATTGAGAACCAAAGGGGAGAAATCGGTGAACACATATGGGATCTCATACTCAATATTAGCGATGAAATTGTCACCAATTATACCATTTATGTTCAAAATTCTGGCCACGAATTGAGTCAAAAATTAAATAAATTGTTAGATATTATCGAAGATCTCAATGAGAAGAAGCAATTCTATGGCGACTCCAATAAACTCTTTAATATTCTTGAAAAATGTTCTCTCAATCGATCGGTTAGTCATTAATTGTTTTGCATTAAACTATTGGCAAAGATTAAGAGTTATTGTTTTAGGAGCAGTCGGGCAGACGTCTGATTCAACACAGGGCGCAGTCTATCAATGCGGATAAAGAGAATTGGATCGACTCATTGAGACATTTGATGGAAACCTATTATAAATATGAAAAACGGACTTTCATTCGAATCGAAGCCCTGAATATCTTGAGTGAATTTATTCGACAGAACCGGTATATTCATGAGGTAATGACCATTTGTTAATATCATTGTTGTCTTTCTTTTATTTGCATTTTTAGTTTTACTTTTGTTATCACTTTTTTATTCATTAAAAAACAAAGGTTTTTATATTTCTTGAAATTTAATGTTTTCAAGAATTAGTTTTAATAAAAGACAAACTATTTTTTCTTTCATGTCCTGGGATTTTCAAAAACTTAATTAATGACTTTATTCAGAAATATTAGTTAAGTTCTTAGTTTTCTGTAACAGAAAATTATAACAGAAAAATCAATTACAGTGAGAGAGAGGAGAGAGGTATCGGAATTTTTGTAATAAATTGATCTACGAATCGAAAAATAAATCGAAAATATATCTACAAATTGTTTGAAATAAATATATATTGATTACAAATATTCGATTACTTTATCTGATATTATAAGATCACAAAAATACCGCATGAAGGTTAGCCTGATTATTTCCGATTTAATTCCTTGCGCATCCCTGTTTTTATTCATCTGTTTATAGTTTAAGTTCACTAAATATTTCTATTTTTTCTATTATTATTATAAATTTATTGTTGTATTGAATTCATTGCTCATAAAACTTATCGTAAATAAAATTATTTTTAGTAACAATTTTTGTTTATAGCCTTTTAGACAATATTAAAAATTTAATAAAAATCAATTGAGTATTCATAGAATTAATCGAAACATTTATTTGAATCAAAATTTTTGATAACAACTCATTTGAATTTATTAGTCTTTGAATCAAAAGCGCTAAAATGTTTTTAATTTTATTAATTGATATCTAAAGTGTTTATCCTCTTTATTCAAAATTAACTGTTTGTACTGTATGTTTGATAACTGGTAATAATAAACTTTAATTTAGATGTATATCTGATGATTAGAAATGGACAAGTAACTATTTATTAGACGAGAATTCTTATTATTATAGTTATAAAAAAAGATATTTATTTTTAAAAGGATATAATCTAAATTGGTGATTTCTACCGAATTGAATTAAAATAATGATAGTTAAGTACAATATATAAATCTA
>JAQFXN010003286.1:0-11173 GCA_034693365.1 Liacarus xylariae | reverse complement strand
TCTCTCTCAACAATCGGCTCGTAATAGACGTCTGGATCCCAGTGTTTCACTATCTGTGCGATCTCTTGAGGAGTGAGAGGTACTGTCTGTGGTCGGGGACCACAAAATAAGTTCGTAAAATACGAGGTCTCCTGTTCTCTATAGAACCTTGTGTTAAATTTTAGAATATCTGATATAATAATGAATTTTAAAGCATTCGAGGGTACAGTTACTGTAGTACTGTATATAATTTTGCTAAATGTAAAAAACATTAAATAGGTTTTTGGTCTTTAATTTAATATTTAATATTCGATTAAAAATGATTGAATGCAGTGATAATTAAATACAATCCATCAATAATTTTGTTATTCAATGAACACTTTTATGTAGAATTCAATTCAAAAATGATGAAAAGAACCTTTTATTTAATAATATTCACAAAATGTTAAACATTTTGTGTTACAACTCATCTGTTTATTGTGTGAATCGTGTGTTTTAAAGTCATTCAACTCGATGTAGGAGTTGTAGAGAATATATTCATTCGCATTAAAGAGACATTAGTATGAAATAAATTTAAACAAATATTTTGTATTTAATGTAATATTGTTTTCTTTAAAGCCACTACTCTTTGCTCACTTATAAAAGCTCTTTGCCTTTAGGGCTACACTAATGAAATAAAACAAATTATCGATTGGATTGAAAAAGTTTTCAAATACTCTCTAAACTAACAATTATCATGGCTTAATTTTTCAATCCCTTCTATCCTATGAGATAGGTTCTAAATCCATACCTTTCAATTCCTTAAGCTCTGTTGACAGATCCATAAGCCTATATATAATTTATTGGCTGATTTTCAATCACTTACCTTCATTAACTATTTGATCACCCAATCCCAAAATGCGTTTGCAACATCCTCATTTAAATGCATTTTGAGAAATATTCTCTAAAGAGCCAACTTTTTCTAAGGACTCGGAATATTCTGTTAAATTCTATTATAATTTACCGAATTATGAAAACTTCACAAATACACTATATTTAAGCATTATTTCATTGTTTTAATAGAGTATAGTATAGGCTTTTTTGATTTTGACATGCCTGATCTTGAGTATCTCAATTTTTAATAAATGAAGAATTTTACAACAAATATAATTAAAAGAAAAAATAATTAGTTTCCTCTAAATATAAAATCAAAGGGAAAACCACCCGAACAATTTTTTATCCTATTTGTACTTTTAAAGTTTTTTGTACTTAAATTACTATTAATAAAGAGTCCCTTTATATCATGTTTTCAGAAATACCTATCAATGAGGCAAATAGTCTGACATTAAGCACATAGTCTGACATTAAATGCTGCCAAGTATAATTTCTTCTATCGAACTGTACTTTTCAAATCGTGTTACTGATTTCAATTATGAATAATTGAGGTAAGGAATGAATATTTTCTACTTCAACATCAAATTATACTACAGTAGTGTAGAAATGTGCGAAATATATAATAAATCGATTCTCATTCCAATCAACTATTTAATATCTTAAGTCCATTAAATAATGTAAATTGATGTAATTTTTAAAAATATAGATAATAAAAATATTGCTCTTATCAAGGAAAACCTGGTCATCGCTGGTAATCAGATTAACAAATCGAAACATTTTATTTAGTTCAATAAGTTATACAATTGATAAGCATCTGAAATATTTGCAAAACACACAATCAATCAATTATTATAATACCATATATGCAATCATATATAATGACTTAAATGTTGATAAGTAAGTATTGACAATAAGAAAAAGAAAAGTTTCAGTTTTGTAATAGTAGTAGTAATGCACTCCTTGTTTGTAAGTTTAGAAATGACTAAAAGCTTTGAATTTGAAATGTGAAGCCTCTGTTGAATAAATTCTTCAAAGAGTTTGTTTTAACTAAATATAAATTTATTTGAAAATTTAAATCTAAAGCAAAGGAACGGAAGGAATGATAAATTAGCGAAAAATAAAACCTTAATATCTTTACATTCTATGAAATGCACTTTTGTTAGTAATACTAATACTATATTTAAAATTTCATTGAAGTTATCCCAAAACAAAGAGTGGTTTCAAAATCTTATGTCATATTTTAGTTTTATTCTCGAAAACATAAACACTTTAAGTGTTGATTGCATACAAAATCTATGAATACTATGTGTGAAAGTAAGTCATAAACAATTAATGCAAATAAACTCGACTTAATTTTTGCATTACATTATCAAAAACATAATTTCATAATAATATATACTTTGTTTTAAAATTATGCAAAATATATAATTATTTAATCTAATATTTATAAGTTATAGAATGACTTATACTCTGTTAAACAGTATTAAAAAGTTATGCATCAATAGGACCCAAATTAAGTTCAGACTATAAGCGCAAACTTTTTAAGTCAAGGACAGCACCGGTTTTCACTTCGAGTTTGTTTTCTTGATCCAACTCTTTCTACTGTAATGATAGCCTCTGTACTGGAGAGGAACATAAGTTGTTGCCCTAATATTATAGTCTATAGACTTTCATTATACACCACAATGTGCTCTCCCTTTCACATGCATTTCGAAAAAGTTTGGGGCAAAGAATGGAAACATTTAAGTCAAGTTGTGTTTGCGTTTGCCATTTGGCACTTCGCCTGTATTTTTAAATAGTACTCAAAAAAGTGAAGATTATTTAATTTCAAAGGAGTCTAGAGTTGGCTCATCTCAAACAAAGTAACTCATCTACGCGTCTCTGGATTTCTCGCTCTATTATATGATTAGACATAATTGCAATCCTATGATGAAGTGATGTTGTGATGGCATTCACTTTCAAATTAAAGAATAATATATTGTTTATTGTATTATCGATTGGTTTTATATCAAATTAACTCTAAGCCATGTGCCAAAGTCGATTGTATTTAACTTTGGATGAAATGAAGATTAGAAATTAAATAGCAATTTATTCAAGTTATGAGCAATTATGAGAAGATTTATATCTATTATAACAACTTATAATTAAATGCATTGACTTGTGTTGACTCTCTTTTTATGAGTTAATAATATTTACTAAAATTTAAACGAATAACAAATTGTCATTTAATTGGAAACAAAAAGCGATAATAATTATAATTATATATAAACACATAAAAACTTAAATCTCATTAGTATTGCCGGTATTTTGATGTGAGAAACTCATGAAAGTAAGTAAACTCTCAAACTGTTTTCAAAAGTTCAATTAATTTTATCAAAAATATTGATTAGATTAGAATCAATAAGTTTTATAAACTATAATGAGATTAAACTATATTCTAATAGAAAATATTCAATTATTTTAATTCAATTTATTTTTTTATAATTTTTTGTTTTTATTATTAATTATATTCAAGTTTTTTTTTGTAAAATTACTTCAAAACAAGTTCTTATGATTTTAGAGATTAACCAAACTTTATATACAAACTTATGAGACTTATTAATACAACAACTCTTTCGCCCACAACTTAATTATCTTTGCGAACACATGCATAAAGTCTAAGTTTGAGTGATGTTATATCACAAGTGTTTGCATCCAATAATAAACTATTGATATAATAAAATATTTAATAATCAAATTGTTAGTTACGTCTATGAAATCATAAAACAGAAGTATATTTGATATTAATGCGTGAACTTTAGTATTTGATTTAATAAATAGTTTTGTAGTTCTAATTGTTTTTTTGTGACAAAAATAAAAGTTTTGATTTTGAAACTAACTATTGAAGGCATTAATGCAATAATTTCATAATAATCGAGGAAATAGTCTTTATTTTAATTTTCGTTTTGATAACCGATCTTCAAATTGCAATTCAATTTGTTGGGTATGTTTGAAAGTCCTTCCTTTGCAAGTATTAGTACTTAAATGTTAATACATTAAATAGATGTTTGATATGCATTAAAAGCCATCTTTCCATATAGGGATAGGAAATTACAACACAGGCTATTCACGACATAAGTCGTCAAAGCATTTCAATTGAATTATTCTTTAAAAAAAAGTATTAGTTTTAAAAATTCTTGATTTCCTGAATGAAACACAGACTATAATGTAATTTATATTTTGAAACTATATTCTAATATAATTTGGGCCACTTTTTTAATTAGTATGTATTGAAATAATACATTATGTCTGTTTTGTCCCAATCGTAAGCGCAGGTGTTTTTTCGAATGTTTAAAAAATTAACGTTTTGTAAAACTAAAAAAAAATAAAAAAGTTTTATAATTAACTTAATTTTGTTGTCAATAGATTTCATTTGGAAATCTAGTTCTTTCATTTGTGAAATTCTACTGTAATTTATTTATCATTTAATTGAGTTTCTATAATAAGTTTATGAATAAGAAGTTATTGCTTTATACCAATTATTGTATACCGAATATTATATTTAATTACTTTTTGAGTCAATTCTATTGCATTTTTATCTTATCTCATAATAAACTACATATTTATGAAATATTCTAAATGATTGTATCCTTTATTGTGATTAAAAGACGTGAATTCATTTTAAAGGCCGAACCGATTTCACACTCAATTTATGGAAGAAATAAAGTTTCTTATCTTAAAATACGTTAATTTTGATAAAAAGTTCAGCTCTTAAGTCGGTTACGAAGCAACTGATTATCGTTTTATCAAAAATAATCCATTTTTTGTCTGATTTCTTGAAGCCGTTTCTCATTATTTTCTCAATTCATTATTACTCTATAATTGAAATCAGAATTAGTTATGGAAAACATAATTCACGCGAGAGATAGAGTGGGAGTCGAGGACTTCATTCTGTTGGAGGACTACACCGATAGAAATGCTTTTATTGAAAATCTTAGAAAACGATTCAAAGAGAATCTGATTTATGTGAGTCTGAACTCAATATTTGGTTTTTATTAGTTTTAAATAAATATTTATTCTTTCCATTTATTCAAACAGACATATATCGGACAAGTTTTGGTTTCTGTTAATCCCTACAGGAATTTGAATATCTATTCCAATGAAGTCATAGAGGAGTACAGAAATGTCAATCTCTATGAACTGCCGCCTCATATGTCAGTACAAACTTGTTTTGAATGCTTTGAAACCATCTCTTTATAATCTGTTAATTCGTTTAGTTTTGCCATCTCTGATGTCTCCTTTCGGCTAATGCGAGAGGAATGTAGGGATCAGTGCATTCTCATATCGGGCGAGAGTGGTTCGGGTAAGACTGAGGCGTCAAAGAAGATCCTGCACTACTTGGCTGCGGCCAGTTATCACAACCCAACTGTTGAGACCGTCAAAGACAAACTCCTTCTATCGAATCCAGTTCTGGAAGCGTTCGGAAACGCAAAGACCAATAGGAATGACAATTCGAGTCGATTCGGCAAATATATGGACATTGAGTTCGATTTTATGGGCTCTCCATTGGGCGGACACATCAACAACTATTTGTTGGAAAAGTCAAGAGTTATTCATCAGAACAAAGGCGAACGCAATTTCCATATTTTCTACCAATTAGTGAACGGAGCGGACGATTCAACACTCACTCAACTGTTCCTCAGAAGAGACCCTCAAAGTTATTTCTATCTAAATCAAGGCGACAGTGAAGAGATCACAGGTATCGACGACTCGGCGCAGTTCAATGTCGTAAAGCATGCGTTCAAAGCATTCGATTTCGGTGTCAAAGAAGAAGTGACTATACTTTCAATCGTTGCTTCTGTTCTTCATATGGGAAACACAGGCTTTTATGAAGAGAACGGAGAGGCTATTATTGCACAGTACAGGACTGTATCACACATTTGCAAACTATTGGAATGCAATGAAGAGCTACTAAAGCAGGCGTTTATTAATCGGACGATTGAAGCCAGAGGTGAGTTCGTGAGTACGCCATTGACAAGAGATCAGGCCATCTATGCCAGGGATGCTTTGGCCAAAGCTGTCTACGAACGGCTCTTCTCGTGGTTAGTGAACAAACTGAATGAATCGCTTGAAAATAAGAAACATAAATCACGAAAAACATTAATGGGTTTGTTAGACATCTATGGGTTCGAGATATTCGAGAAAAACAGTTTCGAACAGTTTTGCATCAATTATTGCAATGAAAAACTACAACAACTTTTCATTGAACTCACTCTCAAATCAGAACAGGAAGAGTATCGACGCGAAGAGATTGAGGTGAAGTGTGAAGTCAGGCATAACTTAATTGATTTTTTAAACTTACGTTTTTTCTTCACTTATTAACAATAAAGTGGGAACCGATTGAGTACTTCAATAATCGTATTATTTGTGATTTGATTGAAGAAAGACATAAAGGAATCGTTGCTCTATTGGGTACAAATGGAAACCAATTTCGTATATATTTTTGATATCTTTTTTTATTCTCAATAACTTAGACGAGGAATGCCTCAGACCTGGAGAGGCGAGTGATGAGACCTTTTTGGAGAAATTAGAGCTCAATGTTGGCACTCATCCGCACTTTTGTAGCCATAATATTGCAGACAATAGAACCAAAAAAGTTATCGACAGAAATGTAATGCTATTAATACATGTTTTGATTGAATGAAAGTAATGTAATGTAATGTTCTGTTGTATTAAAGCAATTCAGACTAAGTCATTACGCGGGAGAAGTCGTTTATAACGTCGAAGGCTTTCTCGACAAAAATAATGATTTGCTTTATCGCGACCTAAAGCAAGCCATGTGTTCGTCCAATAACCCAATTATACAACAGGTGTTCCCCGAAAATGAGGTCAATAGCAAAAAGAGACCCATCACTGCCGGCACACAATTCAAGAACAGTTTGGCTAAATTGATGATAACATTGCAGTCGAAAGAGCCCTGGTATGTCAGGTGCATTAAACCTAATGACCATAAAATGCCAAATAATTTTGATGAGCAAGTGGTCAAACATCAGGTCAAGTATTTGGGTTTAGTCGAGAACTTGAGAGTGAGAAGAGCGGGATTTGCGTACAGACGTAGTTATGAGGCGTTCCTAAAGCGATATAAATCTTTGTGCCCAAAGACTTGGCCACACTTTGATGGAAGACCTAAAGACGGGGTTCAAGTATTGGTTAATCATTTAAAATACGATTCGGACGAATACCGAATGGGAAAAACCAAACTATTTATAAGATTTCCGCGAACTCTATTCGATACGGAGGACGCGTTCCAAAAGAGAAAACATGAATTGGCGGCTATAATACAGGCACAGGTCAGAGGGCGTCAACAAAGACTGAGATACCAGAAAATGAGAAGTGCTGTGACTCTAATCGCCAGTTATTGGAGAAGATATTTGGCGATGAAATTATTGGCTAAACGACGAGTGGCCGCACATGTGATTCGCACTTTTATTAAAGGATTCATTACTCGAAACGAACCCGAAAATGACTGCAATCGCTCTGTGAGTTAACACTCAATAAAATTGAATATTTTTTATCTCATATTAAACTATTGAATCACTAGTTTGTGCGAAATGTAAGGGCCGAGTGGTTGAGAAGACTCGCCAAACAATTGCCACAATCTTTACTCATAAAGTCGTGGCCCAATTCACCGAAATGTTGTCGAGAAGTAAGTTATAATAATTTTTATATTTTGTTTTGAACTTATTTTTAATAACTATTGAAATAGACGTCAGATCTACTAAAGCCATTGCATCAGAGATGGCTCGTTAGGAGATATGTTAAGGCTATCTCTCCTGAGAGAAAACGACTGATGGAAGAGAAAGTGGTGGCCGAAGAGCTGTTCGAAAATAAAAAGACGAGCTATCAATCGAGTATTCCTAATATGTTTAAAGAGAATCGATTGAGTAATTATTTTTTAGAAACAATTTATTGATTTTTGTGCAAAAACTTCTTTTTATTATTTATTTGAATTTAGGCAATGAATTAGAAACCGAAAGACGAAATATATTCGAAACTAAGTATAAAAGAGGAGATGAAAAGACTATCTATTGTTTGCAAGTCGTGAAGTTTGATAGACACGGGTATAAACAAAGATCCAGAATATTATTGCTCACAAATTCTGCCATTTATTTGCTGAATGAAAAGGATATGAAACCAAAACACAGACTTTCATATAAAAGCATTTCTGCTGTCGTAACGAGTGATTTGTCGGATGGAATTGTTATCATTAGAATACCCACAGAACTAAAACAGGACAAAGTATACAATACAACACTATTCATAATACCTCATTTTAAAACTGAATGAAATAATTACTTTAGCCATACATTTAATACAAGTATTAATTATTGCATTTTATATCAATTAAACTAAAGGGAGATTTGATTCTTGACTGTCGGGAGAATTTGATCGAAGCGGTGACCAAAATAATGATTATGATTAACGATAATGAAAAACTCAATATTGTCAACACTGGCAGGTATTCACTCAATGCAAGACATAATTGTTTGATAAAATTAATTATACATTTGTTTATTCATTCAAAAGTATAACTCATATGACAGTGGATGGGAAAGGGGGACAAATTTCGTTCAGTAAAGGAGTAGAGAATGGAATAATTAAACGAAAGGACGGAATATTACAAGTCGTGAGTTAACTATCCTATTGTGTTAAAAAATATGTCGAAATTACTTCTTGATAACATTGAATTTATTCAATAAAACGTCTTCTCATGTTATATCTGACCCAATCTAACCTAACCTAAAGCATAGAACTTAAATGTGACAAATTATGATGACATGACTGACTAATTTGATTCGATTGACATTATCTGACAATATTTGTCAGATATTTCATTAGACATTCTTCTATCTATTGATTCTAATACTCCAATTAGAGCTATAATAGCTAAATAGAAGATAACAAATGATCGGATCATAATCGGGTACATTTAAACTTAATAAAAAATGTTTCAATCAAGATATTTTAGTACTGGTGAGTGATGTGTAAGGACAAATCAATGGACCTGTCACATATATGTGGGGACATATACAGCTATCCAGATTTTAATTTATCCAGAGAAATGCTTTATTCTCACTCATTAGCTTTGAGTTTTTATATTTGATTAAGAAGTGACCGATAGACAAAATATCAGTTTTAATTCAAGTCGAGTCACTCATAGAAAGTCATTGTATTAAAGTTTTTATTTTGAATTATTTGATATTAATGTTAAACTTTCGGTAAACAATTAATCAAATATAAAACTCAAAGCTAATCAGTGAGAATAAAGCATTCTCTGGATAAATTAAAATCTGGAAATCTGTAGGTGTAATAAAAGGAATAATTTATATATTTAGTGAATTTTTCATTCAGGGTTTTATAAAAGATTCGTTAAAATTAAAACAATAATGAATAGAAATAGTATTCACTCTGAAGTAAATAATAGCAAGAACATCAAGAAATTGGATCCAATGTTAATATTACAAAAACATTTGCTAATCAATTCTGCGGGAAAACACTTCTACAGATGTGGTCTAACGTTGTATAACAATGGCTATACAGATAGAGCGGTAATATTCCATCCGATTCTGGTATTTGTAATAATATTGTTAACAATGATTCGAAGTTTAGTTTGTATACTATGGGAGGGAAGGTCTATGGAATTCTACATCGACATGGGTGACATTGGGTACTTCTTTGGCGATGTTATAACCATAAACATCATACTAATACTGCTATGCATTCCATGTATTTCAACACAACTAATACATTATTACAATTACATAACCAACAGAAGACCCACTTATATGCGTGTGTTTTATATGATGTCCGGAGATATAACACCACAAGAGTTGCATTTATTGGATAGAAAACAAATAATCAAATTATTAAAGCAAACAAAATATGCATTTAAGGTCAGAGATTTAATTGTAAATCAATGCTGCTTAGCTGGATTAGTATTCTATCCGACAGTTATATACATGTATTACTCGAATCTAACTGTAATTAAATTACTAATCATTGGTCCAATCTATACAGTAATGTATATACTATTCATCCTATATATAGCCAACTGTCACTACAATCAACTAATCTATTACTATATTCTCACTTATTATTTGAGATTAAAACAAAAAGTAGTGAACAATAAATTAGAAACCCTTATAAGAAATAAACCAAAAGTTTTCATTTTCGGATTAAATCCTATAATTAAATCATTGAATGATATCTATTCGGAAATTATTGAATACAATCAGAGCTATTGGTCAAAGATTTTGGGCATTTATTGGTTAACGAGTTCTATAACAACAGCATTTATCATCTTCATAAACTTCTTTGGCCAATTAACCAGTCCAATATTTACATCTATAATGAATTTAGGTTTAATCATATTCTCATTTCTATTCATTCTTCTCATCCAATCGTCCGCTTCAGTCAATTATGAGTCGAAAAAGACATATAAGTTCTTGTGTTCTTATAAATTGGTTTCAATGCATTTAAAACAGTCTAAAGTTTTAATCATTTGGAATAGACATGGATTTAAAGTGAGTTTATGTAAATGATCCTATTTAATAAATCAGATATAACCAGCTATTCACAGAGCAAATGTGTAAATTGTAGACATGTTTAGCAAAATTTTACCAAGAAACTTAGAAAATTTTTTTTAAAAAATCTATAAAGGATAAATTACAGCATTAAGCTTAAGCAACAAAAATAATTAACCATGAATATTTCGCAAATCGGTAAAGTCAAGGAGTTATTTTGAATAAACCTCTATTCTTTGCTAACCCTGTGATAAATATTTGGAGCAAATTGTATTGAAACTTAAATCTACCATGTTAGCTAATATAAGTAATCAGTTTAATATAATAAATATTCAATTAAATATAAATATTATTTTTTAAATATTAACAGTTTTTAAGTATTTTTGAGCGTTTGGGTCATAAAAAGAAGAACAAAATTGGATTTTCCTGTTTTAAACTGTTTATTATAACATATTTGCGCGGATATGAGGTATAAATTGATAAAAAAAAATTTAAACAAATTTTTAAATTTTTGTTTCATTTTACAGATAATTGGTTTATGTGTTGTAATATTGCTCAAAATAATGCAGGGTGGATTAATGTGACACTCCAGTCAAATAAAGTCTGTAAAAGGATACCGAGGCTCAATTTTACTATTAAATATGTGAATAAATTCTTTCATAAGAGGTTTGAGATTAACCACAGTAAATATGAGAGAGAATTAGTTGTTGACTGACAAGTATAGAGACATTGCAATAATAGTCAACAATTGTTTAGCA
>JAQFXN010003285.1:0-11177 GCA_034693365.1 Liacarus xylariae | reverse complement strand
CGCGCACAGAAATTCATTATTACAGACACAACGCTCTAAGAATACAAAGTTTTTACCAATTCTTTTTCCGCTCTCTAAATATAAGCATGGCAACTACAGTAGGATTGGGTGGTTTACGTAATTGCTTTCTGATCATTATTACATTTAGAACAAACGACAATAAGAATAAACCGTTTTATTAAATAACGAATTGATCTTTATTTTGAAAATTTCCCAAAAGATATTAATCTTAATATAAATGTGATCATCAAAATCAAATCCAAAGCTTATAATTGATGTGATTCTATGAGATTAAGCTTATGTCAAAAAATAGCCGATTTTTGCTCATTTGTTTGTTTGTCTTATTTATATTACTTTGTTGTGATGTTTAGACACATTTAAACACAACAACAATAACACCAAATATTTTTGTTAAGCAATACAATAGTTTATACTAAACAACACAATCGGACGCACAATATTGAGAATAGTGTACGCAATAATTGAATACAAAGTTATGTCATATAAATCAATAGTGAATCCAATTTAACATTAATTCAAATGTGTTTTCACACCACAAACCATACAATTAAAAACGTTTATAACATATCCAATAGAATAGAAACTAATTATAATATATATAAGTTATAAAAGTATGAGAAATAGAAGAGAACTCCAATAATTCAACACCAGATTTAAAAACATTTAAATACATCAAACATTTGTTTCATATAAAATATTTTATATTTATTTTATTCTAAAAATCTGTAATTAATTCTTCATTTGAGGACAAAGTAATATTCAAATGATTGAACTTATTTTGCTTTTGATTTAATTATTTAAACAATAATTAGGGATTAAATTAGTGTCGAAAACATTAACTGATATTAATTTCACAAATAATTCAGAGAAACTTCTAAATCATAGTATAAAAGCTGTGTTTGTTTGGCACTAAAACAAAACCTTTTCTTAATGAATGCCCAGTTTTTACTAAATTTACAAATTAAAACAAAATCAGTTAATAATTTGTTCTCACAATTAATCAAAACATCATTCCTCTCCACAAATAAATCGACTTTTACTGTATATATAATATAGTGATCAACAAATTTATTGAAAAAATACACTTTTGATGGCAATAGTAATGTCAATATTTTCGATGGTTTTTGAATTTTTTTTCTGTTCAAACAAACAAAAATTCATTAAAAAATAAATTTAAACTTCTTTAAGACATAATAAAAAAAACATGTTTTTTGATAATTAGAAAAAACTTAAAAAAACATTATTTAAATTATAGAACTGTATAAATGAAAACAATAAGAACTAAAATGCTTTAAATTTTCTTTTATATAATATAAATAATAAATATTAATATTCAGATCCAGTCATTTGTTGAAAAGTCTTTATATAACTTAATATAATTATAACTTATAATAGAATTTTTAGCCAAATATAAAATCTTAAGTAAATATCTTAAATATTTTGTAATAAAAATCAAAATAATATTTCATTTTCTGATAAATAATTATATTTTTTAAAAAATAATTTGAAAAAATACCGAAATTAAATGCAAATAACGGTAAGTCGATTGAGCTTTAAATGCCTTTGAATGGGGGCCGACATTGTGTATGAGGTATGATATGTGATATGTTGTGACGAAAATACGTACAAAACATAATTAACAATACAATGTCGGAGAACATACTCTTCGGATACGTATCGCCAATGAGTTAAACAATAGATGAAAAACTTTTGACAATAAATTATATCATTTATTATCGATTTTTCATCTAAAAAAATGAATCCAAAGTAAACGTATATCAACTCAAGAACTGATATATAGTTTTAGAATTATATTATTAAATAACAAAATAAGCTACCGATCCGTTACTCATCATTACATTAATTACATAAATAGTAGATCTAATAAAAGCTCTTTACATGAACTTTGCTTTTACTTAACTTCTATTTGCGATTCTCTCTCTCAACAAATGTTTGCTCTTTTTTTCAATGTCCGACCGAAGGGTTATATAAGACTAGAATAATGTTTTAAATAATGTCTTTCTTTCTAAAAGTGAGCACATTTTGAGTTAATTGAAAAATGAAAAAAGGATTACTCGAATCACTGGACAATATTAGTTACATATTTATACATATCCGGTGTGGATAAGGAAGTTATGTAAGGCTATTGTCGTTTTTGTTTGTAAGCAGTTTTGCTCATCAAAAGGCGTTTTAGAGGACAGTTCTGTTAAATTTCAATATTTAAAAATTTAGTGCAATATTTGGTCCGCAATTCAATCGAATTTAACGATAAGTTATTAAAAAGTTGTCAAAAATGAAATAAACTCTGAGTAAAGCAACTGAAATAAACTTTTAGACCATTTTGTAAATATAGTCGCATAACAAACAATAAGGTCTCACAAATAACTATAAATCCAATGACAACCGGTTGACCATTCGTGCCATCAATGGTCTCATCGATGATGCGATCAATGGGTGAATACAGTTTGCGATATGACATCCAATGACATCGAATGCATTTAATCACTATTTGTTAATATGGCTTATCTTTACTTCGTTTGAGTTGAACTTTGAGTCGTTTTGTTCCGATTTGAAAGCCGTTCATCGCCTGAATGGCCGCTTGTGCTGAAATGGGGTTATCGTATGAAACGAACCCAAAACACTTGGAAAGGTTTGTCTGTTTATCGATGAATACTTTGCTCGACAGCACATTCCCGAACGGTGAGAACGTCGAGGCCAGGTCTGTGTCACCGAACTCCGCCGGCAAGTGGTATATAAACAGATTGGCGCCGTCGGGACCCTCGGCCTGTTTGCCCCCGGCGTTGCTGTTGTTGTGAGACAACGCCATGTTGTTCTGCTGCTGCGCCGCCTGTACTGCAAGTTGAGCTATAGTTGCCGGACCTGTGCTCCCGAGACCGAAGCTCGAGAACGTCTGGTGCTGTTGGCTCTGGGAAGTGCTATACAGATCACCCGAACCGTTCATATGTTGCTGTTGTTGAGGGGTTGAACTGCCCGTCGGGTTATTCGAGTTATTGGCGGCACTGCCGCACAGGGCGGCCAACATCATAGGGTTAGACGCAGCCAGTGTTGCCGCCGCCGCCGCCAGAGATAGTTCGGGTGATGTGTTCATCGTTGCAGCCAATTGTTGCTGAAGTGCAAGAGTGGCCGCAGCGGCCAAAGCATTCTGTTGTTGTTGTGCTGCCTGTTGTTGGACCGCCTGTTGCTGTTGAGCCGCAGCCGCAGCTGCCAATGCCAGGTAGGGGTTGGCCGCCGCAGCCGCCAGAGTGGCCGCCGCGGGGTTGGGCTGAGTCGAGTGACACAACTGTTGCATTAGGAGCTGTTGTTGTCTTCGCGCGTCTTTGTCTCTCTGTGTGTCCGCAAACTTCACCACAAGAGGTGAAGAACAGCCTTCCATTGTCTGCGAGTGATTCATGGCTTTGATTGCATTGATGGCACACTGACGGGTCGAGAAGGTCACGAATGCACAGCCTGGGAGGGCAGGGGTGCAGAGGGTTAGTGCGAGTGCTCTATACAACACGTGTAATAGTGGTCAGCGGACATACCTTTGCTCTGGCCGTTGGTATCCCTCAAGACAGTGCACTCCTCTATGTTTCCATAGGCGGCAAACATGAGTCTGACGTCAGACTCGTTGTACTTCTTGGACAGCATTCCGACGAAGAGTTTCCTCTCATTCCGGTTCTCACTGTCCGCCGGTTTCATTTGGATCGGGTGATGCATTGAGGCCAAGGTCTTGATGTTGTGGAGGGCGTCCTGTGCCTGGAGAGCAGCCCTGCGCGTATAGTAGGTGACGAAACAGCAGCCCCTGCTCTGACCCGACTGTTTATCCCTCAACACATTGATTGAGTGAATTTCGCCGAACTCTTCGAACAGTCGTCTGCAGTCGGATTCGGTCCAATCGCGTGGGATCTGTCCGACAAACATCTTAATGGCGTCGCTGTCCGGTTCCCGAATCATTTGGTTGCCGTTGTTAGCGATCACTACGGGTTGTGGAGAGACGGCACTCGACGTGTTATTAGTGCTCATTATTAGGTCTAATATTTTGTTTCAATGCTTTCAATAGAATATAATTTAATACACTTTTTATCATTTATAGTGTTGTGAATGCAATTAATGCTAAACTAATCAAATGTTCACTAATTAAGACTCAATTAAACACTTGTCTCAATAGTTGTAATACTTGTTGCGCTTTCTATGTGTGTCTCGTCTTTCAACGTTTCAGTGATTGTATCAAAATATATAAATATTATATAAATGTTAGAAATGAGTAAATCGTTTGCAAATAAACACAACAATTAAGACATGCCTTACGTGTAATACAATTGACTCGAGTTTATAGAAAAGCCTTTGGTTTCGCCGTTTGGACAGAGTCTACAAACCATACGACGAACGACTGGACACAACCACAAGTCAGACAATAGCAACGCGTGTGACCGATAGCACACATCAACCTGTCCTACAGTGTCTGTCCCACCAATAGGACAACAATTAGGACAACACAGACAGAGAAGAGATAGAGAAGAGAAGGAGAAAACGCAACAATTAAGACGCAAACGTGGACAGCACTGGCACTACAACCCAAGCATACACACAGCTATGATATGCACATCACTCCACACCAGGCACTCTGTGCACTACTACTCCTACAGTTACTGCACTGACAAACAGGTAGACTATTGACTGTACACTGGAGTGAGTCGAGTGCAGACATCACAACACATAAGACATAGCATTATTGCAGTGACAGTACAGTAGAGTATAGACTGGTCTTGTGTTACGGAATAGTGAGCCTATGCTATGCCATCATAACTGTGCGGCAGTAGTATTGCTGTATTGCATACATTCACCCAAAATCAATAAACTTTGGGAAACAAAATGTCCGAAACTAACTGTTGCTCAACCAGTGCTTTGAGTGAGACAGCAGTGACGCAAACACTCAATGCATTTATTATAGAGTAATGTCTTTTCATAAATATCGTCACCAAAACAGTGATCATATGTGAGACATCAGACAGACTATCGCACAGACAGTCAACTCATGTCTACTGAATAGACAACCGATTCTATGATTGAATTGTTTTCTTTAATCACTCATTGGTTTCACTCAATAGATATATATCTTATAAATACATTTAAAACGTGACATATATTTAAAGCCATAACTATTGGATTGGATTGTATTGCAAGTGATTGTCATTCATAATGACTACGAGAAGGTATGACTGAATTGCTTTAATCCCTTAATTGTTGTAATGATTGCATTCAAACTATTTGATCATTTATTTGACAAACTTTGGTTGCAATCATTGAATGCATTGCTTATAAATAAATACAAATGAAATGTCAATTAATTATATAACAAACACTTTAGGGGCTGTTCTGAGGCATTAGTAAATCCAATACTTAATTGTTGTCTTTTCTAATTTATTTGAATTCATTTTCTTTTTCCATACATTAATCAAAACTCAATTAAAATGCAATTTATTTAAAATCGTTTGCAATTAAAATGATAGCAATCTTTGACATTAAATGAATTTCCCGGAAAAGTAAAGCACAGTTACTCTTTCATATGTAAGTATGCATTCGGTGCTCATCTTATTGGAGCCCTAATAGTCCGCATCAGAAATTAAGGGAAGGCCTAGAAGTTTGTTTAAATTGTTTTGACTGAAAGCATATAATAGATGAAAGTGTGATAATTGTTGATGAATTGGAAACAGAAATTCGGTCTTCAAAGGCAATAATACTGTATGTCTTGGAATGAATTATTTAATATGAGAGACATGTCTACTATAGACCAGACAATACACACATATGCAGTACAGTTACTGTCACTGTAGGTCTTATTATTGGACATAAACTTAATTTAAGAATATTTATTCTTTGGAATATAGTCTACAGTGAATGCATTGCCTTTCAGTCAGATATTGTTGAGTGATATTTGAGTTTAATTAGAAAATAAACATTAATTAATTGAAAATCATTTGTCAAACATTTATAGTTTGTTTGCATTCTTTTGCAAAACTCAATGCAAAACATTTAAAGTATTCAATACATTCATTCAATTTATTTTTGGTAACACATTATTGACTGCCCTTTAAAATCGTCGCAAAATTTATTTAATTATGTATTCATTCAATCATTGAATAGTAGGAGTGATTTCAAGGCCTATTAATACTCTCTCTTTCAATGTTATTCTTCTCCCAAATCTGTTACCACTATTCTTATTGGGCTTTCATTTCCATTGAATCGATTGTCAAAACAAAATTATTAAGAATTCGCAGTCTTTTAGGCAAAAAATTTTGTTTCAAATATTTTATCTTTAATTTTATTTGTTTTCAATCTATTGTTTCAAAAGTTGTTTTATCGAAAAATTAATGAATTTCTAATTGAAATGAAGTCACGGCCGTTGGTTTCACCCGAATATATCGGGAGTGGACGCCGAGAAGATGTTGATGGAGAGGGGCTTTGAGGGCAGCTTCCTTGCACGTCCCAGTAAGTCCAATCCGGGTGACTTCACTCTGTCGGTGCGCCGTAACGGTCAGGTGACGCACATTAAGATACAAAATACGGGCGATTATTACGATCTCTACGGCGGAGAGAAGTTCGCGACTTTGGCCGAATTGGTTCAGTACTATATGGAAAACATGGGTCAACTGAAGGAGAAAAACGGTGAAGTGATTGAACTGAAGTTTCCCCTCAACTCATCGGACCCGACATCCGAGCGTTGGTTTCACGGACCCCTCTCTGGCAAAGAGGCCGAGAAATTAGTGCTGGAAAAGGGCAAAAATGGGAGTTTTTTAGTTCGCGAGAGTCAGAGCAAACCCGGGGATTATGTGCTGACCGTTAGAACTGATGACAAAGTGACTCACGTTATGATCCGATGTCAGGACAATAAGTTTGATGTCGGGGGCGGAGATAAGTTCGACAGTTTGAGTGAACTCGTGGAACACTACAAGAAGAACCCAATGGTTGAGACCACAGGAACTGTTGTCCATTTGAAAAACCCGTTTAACGCCACGCGAATCACTGCCTCAACCATTGAAAACAGAGTAAAAGTATTGTCCAAAGAAAACGTCCAAAACAGTGGGAAAGCGGGCTTTTGGGAAGAATTCGAGGTATGGCTCATATGATCGCAGTTTTACTGCTTTTGAAGCGTGTGTTTGAGTCAATTGAAGTCAAGTGTAGAACTAATCACTAAAAAGTACACTCTTTTTGATCTTTCACACCCACCCCTCCAATCAGTGATGTCCAAAATGTTAGGGCGCTTTCGGAAATAGTCTAAGGGTGGATAAAATTGCTATTTTGGACGTCATGGGTTCAAAAAAGATCTTTTTTTATCACTATATGCAATAGTCTATTACTTTTTTTAGGCGCCGTTTTTTAAAATTTATCTAGGGATATGGGAGTACCTCGCGGATAGCCAGTAGGGTTATTCGGCCAAAACACTGCGATTTAGCAGCCAGGTGTATTGCAAGCTAACACCCCCCCCCCCCCCACCCTGCACATTTCTGCTTCCAAAAACATGTTCATTTTTGTAGAAGTTTTTCGAAAATAGTTTAATTCTGTTAAACTACTGAGAAAATAAGCAATTTTATATTATCCGTCTTTGCAAAATGTTACAGGATAAAATAAAGTTACTGTAACACCTCTTTAAAATTCGTTTCCGTAAAGCAGAGATGATATAATTGTTAAGTTTAGGTATGACTAAAAAAAACCCCGAATTCAAATTACTATGGTATGTACCTTGTTGTGTTGTGTTATTGAACTCTTACCATTTAAAATTATTATGTACAATTAGACATTTATTCCTAAAAATATCAAATAACCATGCACATATACAAAGAAATTGTTAGAAATTTTAGTTCTACAGTATTTGAAAAATATCTATAATTCAACTTATTTGAAACAAATATATCTGAAAGGCTAAAAACGAGCTCAACTAGAAATCACTTGTGTTTGGCCAACTGGTTGGCGCTTACCATTTATCCAGGAGGAATAATTTTGATGCCATGCATTAGAAGAATCTTTTCCAAAAAATATATCATGTCATTTAATAAAGTAATTAGTTATACAAAAAATAAATATTAGCTTTAAAATGACTAAATCTCCTATAGCTATTCGGATTATACGTATGTGCTCTGGATATTTCACAAGTGTTTAAATAAGTGCCAATGAAAATTATCATTAATGGTGAGAGTTCTATATCAAATGCACACCAAGGAATGCATTCTGTAGTTAAAGAACAAAATAAAACTTTGGGTTTATTAACGAATCATTTTTAAAATAATTATTTGACTTTAATTGTGTTTTATATTTCATTAAAGTATTTACAACAACAGGAGTGCAAACATTTGTATTCTCGAAAAGAAGGACAAAAGCCTGAGAATAGGGCTAAAAACCGATACAAGAATATCCTGCCCTGTATGTCATGTCCACTATTGTTCTAAAATATGAAATAAAATATTAATTTCAATCAATAGTTGATTACACGCGAGTCCTTCTGCGAGATGTGGACAACACAGTGGGCGCCGACTATATCAACGCTAATATAATAACCGTATGTTTTATAAGAGATATTTGTTTTCCGAATAAACTTTAATTACAGCGAAGACTCACTTATAGATCGACGACGAGAACAACAGTCCCGACAATAGTAGAAAGACATATATCGCCACTCAGGGGCCTCTCATTAACACAACAAATGACTTTTGGTGGATGGTATGGCAGGAGAACTGTGCCGTCATTGTGATGACCACCAAAGAAATAGAAAGGGGCAAAAATAAATGCGTTCGCTATTGGCCCGAACAGAGGGGACAAACCATAGATTTCGGCAGAATTAGTGTCAAAACTATTAGTGAAAAACCGACAATTGATTACACTTTAAGAGAGTTTTCCGTTACTAAAGAGGGGACAACTCGTACGATATATCACTACCACTTCACCGCTTGGCCCGACCACGGAGTGCCATCAGATCCCGGATGTGTTCTTAATTTTCTTCATGACGTCAATAGAAAACAAGAAGCCATCGAAGACGCGGGTCCTGTCATTGTTCACTGCAGGTTAGGCTCTATTATTGAGTGAAATATATATAAATCAAAATAAACAACATTTAAATCCTGACCAACGCTGAGAGGAATGTAACAAATATACCGTCCCATAAGTGGAGTACCTCACCCACCATAAGTAGGTGACTGCTCTTCCAACTCCATATATTATATTGATAACTTGATTAATTTGACATGTTAACCTGGTAAATATCTAGAACTACTATACTGTATATAGAATTGTGGCAAAAGCTATGTCTAATAGTTGTTTCTGTGCTTATTATTTGATTAAACGAAGAACCATTCCCTCGATCTATCCCTCCTGTTCTGCGTATTCTATTATACTGTAGTTCTTAAGATCTATTAAGTGTTTGTTTTATCCATGTATTCAGTGCCGGCATCGGAAGGACGGGTACTTTCATAGTAATCGACCAAATCATAGAACAGATCAAACGTCACGGACTCGACTGTGAAATAGATATTCAAAGAACTATTCAAATGGTTCGCTCCCAACGGTCAGGTATGGTTCAGACCGAAGCCCAATATAAGTTCGTATATCTGGCGGTTCAGCACTATATCGAGACATTACAGCAGAGAATTCTTGCCGAACAGGTATTATAGCCGTTGTCTATACTTTATTTATTAATATTAATAAGTGATGTATTGGAACCGTAGAAAAGCCTTCAGGCGGGCAGAGAGTACACGAACATTAAGTACACGAGTGAAGCCGCGGCCGGTTGTGACACAAATAAGATGACGACAGTCACACCCCGTCCGGGATCTGTGGTTAATAACATAGTTATGGGTAATGTGTCGTCAACTCAAGCCATTCTGACTAACACTCCGTTGATGTCTATTAAACTGAAGGAAACGTCACAAATGGCCGACAGATGCGATGAACCGATCTGTTTGGCCAGACCTCCAATACCGCCGCGAATTAGTAATTCAAATAATATTAATGTGAGTCAGTCTTCATTCCAGATGGAAGTGGACGGACAGGCATATGAGAACATACATTTGAATAGTAAAAGTTCAAACAATAGCCCCAAATCTATATCTGTGAGCACTGGAAGGAAATGATACTTTCTATCAAATCAATTGAAATGCTTTGATTTGGAGCTGACGTGCCTTTTGTTAATAGTTTTGTTATATTTTAACTCAAATTAATCTTTTGATTCAATGTTAAGATTTATTTCAATTTAAATCAAATTTTTATTAATTTTATTTAAATTTTATCTAAAAAAGAGTTTCAAAAAAATAATCATCAAATAAATCATTTTTAAAATAAAAATTAATCCATAAATGAATAAAAGAATGAATAAATTCCATCGAAACATAAATTCATCCATTTTTTACTAATTTTTATTTATGTCTAAATATATTACAATATTCGGATCACTGAATTAGCAGGTTTAGATTGCTGTTGACCATGAATTGCCTGTCTTTATCAACAATACTCTTGATTTATTCTGGAGTGGTTTCACAGAATATTCCTTCGGTGCCGTTTTCTCAAAATTGCTATGGGGGATACCTCGCGAGCCACCAAAGGGGCTATCTTCCAAAATCACAGGTGGTATTCCAATCTGTACCCCTCTGCGCATCCCTGCTAAATTTAGTTATAATTCTACTAAAATCTAGTGAATTAAAGCAGAATTTGTAAAAAATATGTTAAATTTCGCTATTTTTAAGTAATATTTTTAAGAATTGACAATTGCGAAACCTCCCCCTTGACGTCACAGCTCTGAATACCCCCTGACTTTTTACGAAACCAGTACCCCCTTGACATTTTTACAAAACCAATACCCCTTGACATTTTTACAAAACCAATACCCCCTTGACATTTTTACAAAACCAATATCCCCTTGACATTTTTACAAAATAAATACCCCCTTGACATTTTTACAAAACCAATACCCCCTTGACATTTTTACAAAACCAATACCCTTTGACATTTTTACAACACCAATACCCCCTTGATATTTTTACAAAACCAATACTCAAGTTATTAAGTATTACTATTAAGCTTTCTGTTACTAAATACTTGAAAAATATAAAATAAAGCGAAACAATATGAAAGTAGTGTATTAGCTGGATAGATTAAATATATCTTGAGTT
>JAQFXN010003284.1:0-11178 GCA_034693365.1 Liacarus xylariae | reverse complement strand
AAACTTGTAATTAATTATATTTCAACTGTAGGTATGATATCATTGTATATTATTACCATAGCTTTTGCTTAAATAAATTATTATTATTATTATAAAAGCTATTTTATTTGTAATTATTTTAAGTGGTTGTCGATAAACAACAAAAAGAACTACATTCAAGTGAATACTTTATACTTTAATTTCTTATTTTTCTCATTCTTTTTTTGATTATCTATTTTTCTTCTTATTCTTATTTTATTTATAATGGAATCAAAATATATATTAAATGGACACAAGAATTGTAGTCTTAATGTTTGAAACATTAGAATTGTTTATTGCACTCAATTTGTGCCGAAAAACACGTGAAAAATACTACCGAAACGGTAGACATTAATAATTGAAAATAACTATTAAAAAGAGTTAAAACTAATAAAAAGACATAAAAATGAATTTTTCTTTTTTTTGCAAAGTCTTGTCTTTTACTCTTAAATGTAGTAATAATTTATTGAATTAAATAAATAAAATTATAAGAGTTTTTGTGTTCAATTAAGAAACAAAAGCCATTAAATTGAATGAAAGTTTATTTATTTATTTATTTATTTTTTAATTAACTAAAAGTTTTTGTCTCTAAATATAAAAAGTTGAGTTGAAATCAAAGAAAATTAGATTTCTTTTTATTTATAAATGTTTTATAACTAATGAATGGCAGATAATTATGTGACGGGACTGAAAAACGACTGTAATTCTAGGGCTGAAGTACTTTGAAGTCTAGCCAACAGTTGTTAATGGCCTGGATATTAGTCATTATTCTGTATACTTATTTAGAATTAGACCGGAAAGAGTGAGCTCATCCTCACTGCCTATGCTTTGGCACACATTGCCTATCAATTCTAGTCTCCAAAACCAATATTTCTCACCAATTCCTGAATCACAACTCATTTTCTTACGCACACTATCTCTACGATAGAGTACACAGTCGTGTATTTCTTTCTGAACATTATATCTGTATTTGCATTGAATAACGCGATTGAATCGAATCAAATGCAGAAAAATGAGTTGAAATTTCCACTACTGGCCTGATATATGACTCCCAATGCGTTACAATAAATTTTTGTTATTACCATTTCTACGAACAATATTTTGTCTCTTAATATGTCCTGTGTTTGCATTTACATTCGTATGCGTACGCCTATGGCTACTGTATGTTGTCGTATGGCATCGGTTCCAATAAGGCCATGACATAAAGGCAGGACAGATGGCTATTCTCATTCATTGTCCCCTTGAGGGCTACCACAGTGTTCTACCTAATATCAAATTCTGGCTTAAATGTCTGTTTCTGTCTCTGTATTATTCAAAGTGTGTGTATGTAATGCAAAGTGAAAGTGACTAAAACCTAAAACTTTAATATTGTTAGGAATTGGAAACACATTTCAATTATGCTATTTCTCTAATGTATGCACTTCTCTAATTTGCGCGCTCTCTCTCTCTCCCCCTCTCTCTCTCCTTCTAAAGCCTACATTGATATATAAATTTAAACTAAAGTTCAAATAGAGTTAACTCTAATTAAAAATTCTTTTTCAAAATAAGAGTTATAACAGAATTAACAACTTTTTAAAATAACTTTATTATTGCTTTCGGATTCAATTCATATAATATCCCCAATATATTCTAATGATTAAAGTCAATCTAAAATCGGGTTAATATATTTACATAATTGTAAATGGTGACAATTTACAAAAATGAAAATATGAGCGTTTGCTTAATTTGTAAATTCTGTTGTTCTAATGAATGAAAAGTTCCATTGATTTAAGTAATATTACTTGATTATAAAAACTTATTTTTAATTGAGTCACAATTTTAAGTATACTAATAAACAGGACATGGAAAGTCACCTATCATAACTATTTTATTGGTAAATGGCATCACTTCAGGAGTTTGGATCTTGACCAATCATATCTTGAGGGCAATTTTAGCGAAGTTTTGTATTAACTATAAATAACTATTTCATAGGTTATCAACTATTTTAACTACCGATAAAATTCTTATAGTATGATGTACGTAACTATTATAGGTTTGATAAATAACTATTTCTCCATCGTCTGCTAATAAACTTTGTGATTGTTTTAATGTGATTCTTCATACTTGTTTAAAATATAAGAATTTTGTTATTAAGATGACTATTTGAAATGAATTTTAATTAATTAATAATTTATTTTATTGCCTGAATTTATAAGAATATGCACAAAGAGAGGAACATTCCAATTAAATTAAATAAATTAATTGAAGAATTCAGGTCAGGATTTTGTATTAATAATGAATCTCAAGAAAACGAAACACTATTTTCTTAAACTTTTAGTAATTGTTTTGATTTTTTGGTTGTATTTATTGATTCAAATGCAGAGTTTATAAAATAATATTTTTTTTGTTGTATTTAATAGAAATACAGAATTTTGTTCTTATTAAAACCTTTTAACTTCTGTGGGAAACAGAATTCACATATTAAGCAACGTTCATATTTTCATTCTTGTAAATTATCACGAGCAATAATGTAAGTCTATTAGCCCTGATTTAGATTGGCTTTACTAATGATTAAAGCGTTCGGAAAACGGGATTATTATTTTGTATTATTGCATGAGCTCCTCGTCATTAATGGAAATGTGAACGATAGTTAAATTCATTGATTTAGAAATTTGCGAACAGTTTGATATAATTATAATAAACTTCATGTAATTTAGAGAATTCGCTTCATTTAAAATTAAAATCTTTATGAAATCAAAATTGTTATATAATTTGCAAACTAATTAAATTTTATGTAATTTTAATATTAATAATTTTATTTTTAATAGTTGTAACTCCATATTTGTTTATAAATATGTCAAACTGTATGCAAATTTCTAAATCCTTGAATTTAACTCTCGTTCATATTTTCATTATTGACGAGGAGCTCATGCAATAATACAAAATAATAATCCCCTTTTTCCGAACGCTTTACTAATGATATATCCCAATACAAGTACATTACTGTACTATTCAATAGATTTCAATAATTAATTTTATGCATTTTTATGATAAATTTGGAAAGTTATAGAATTCTGACCAATCATTATATGAATACATTGAATCAAATCATTAGCAATTCATCATTCATTCAAATAGGAATTGGCGTCGAATGTCATTATTAGTCGTTGCAAATCGATCACTACTAGTGTTGAATAATAGCGGCACCGATGCTATGAATTATTCCTTTTTTTCTTCATTTATATCCAAATATACATTAATTCATTCAATTGCGTGCTATTATATCATAAGAAGTTTTCATATTTTTCTTATTAAAGTTATTTTTCTTCAGTTTCTTCGGTTGAATAAGCATTTAATTCGATATTTAATAAAACACAACTCAATGTGCTTTAATCTACAGAATATTCTCAAAGACATTATTAGTCGCTATATTTTTTACAATTTTTTTAAATACTTTCTTAAGAATATTCTCTTCGGTTGAATCACGAATGATAGCAATCAGAATATTCTTAATAAATATAAGTATTCTTAAGTATTATTTTATAAGCCTAACCAATGGTGATATATTAAAAATGCACATGACAAATTTCCAGAATATACCTTGATTTTGAAAGAAAATCAAGTTAATTTATTCATTTTCTCATTTCCTTTTAAATATAATTCAGAATATTGAAAAACCTTTGATAAATATCTCCATAACTTGAACTAGCTTGGTTACCTTATTTTATTATTATAATTCTCAAGAGCTCTTTCTAGTGAAAATTTGAATTCACATTTAAAATAGAACTATCTTTGCTTTTTATTTATTTATACACAAATAGTAACGTAGATTTAAAGAGAGGGGAAATTTTAAATTAGAATTCAATTGTCTGAAAAATATTTAAATTAATTTTGATTCACAAAAATTCTTTGAATCAATTATATGATTGCATTCACTTCACTGATAATTCAATAGTAAAATTAATTTTATTCCAACTCATATATGAAATACTTGAAGCGTAATCTTTGTGTCATTAGACTAATATCCATATATTTAGTTCTCTCACAGAATATGTGGATTCCTATACCCTCTCCTCTTCCAAACATCCAATTCTAAAGATATAATTTTTTACTGCACTGAAACTTATGAAAAAATTTTATGAGAACAATAAGAGATGTACTAAAAGTCGTAGTTATAGTTATGGCTATTGTTTATTGCAATAAAATAATCGCTTTTGTTCTGTTTGTAAATATAAGAAAAGTACTCCAGAATTATGTGTACAGAAAATATAATATAATTCAACAGAGAATAGCGTAGTATTTGTTTCTTAAATAATGAGTAACTTATTTACATTTTTTTGTTTTGCTTTTGAAGTACTGGTGAGGAAACCGAAAACTATTTGATAAGTACTCTAAACACTACAATAGTTTTATTATTACAACTCATAGTATGTTTAGAAGAGAAGACTTTGAGCATAGAGTAGAGCAATAATATAATGTATGATTTGTGAGATATGCCACTACTTTTATTGTGCTCTCTCTCCTCTCCTCTCCTCCCTTCTCTCTCCTACTCTCTTAAGTTCACATTTGGATGATATGCAATAAATTATAATTGCTTTTAGTTCTTCTATACTTAGCTTTTATCCTACAAATGATACCGCACTAAATCAATACTAAAACTATATATTGTTGGCTAACTATAAAAGTCATCTCTCAAACAGCATAGTTAGTCATACAGTTATACTGAGATATATCCTCTCCAATTGCAACACAACATATTAACCAACACTTAAACACACTGTGATTTGATTCTGTTTTCTTAAGATTTCTTTTTTTATATCGAATTGACTGAAAAATTTTAATTATATTTTTTTCAATTCTTTTATTTGTTATAAAACGTTTCTGGTTTTGCATTCCTTTACTCTTTTTTAGTGCTTCTTTTGAGTTACTAATTATAAGTTGCGGTAATAAATCAAATAAAATGGATCTTTCTTGTTTTTATTAATCAGATATATTTTTATTTTATTTGTTGCTCTTTTCCCTAACCTCGGGTCAAAACCTATTTAAAATAGAAGACATGAGTTTAATGTTTAAATGAAAAACGAGTCATAGAGTTAATGAATTTTATACACAAAAACAATAATCGCTTAAAATAATTATAATTGTTATTCAAAAGACATGACATCTGGTCGTAGAGTCACAGACAATGGACAGAATCGATACTATCATATATTAAATATAATTCATTTCCAACTGTGTTTATTAGAGTCAGTTCTATGCATTGTATTATATGTGCTCAGCTATTAGCTAATTGTGCACCAGTTATATGAATTATTCGTCAATAGGTATAGTGGTCATAGCAGGCATAGCAGGCATAGCAGGCATAGTAGGCATAGTAGGCATATGGCGTATAAATATAATATAATTTATTATTACTCGACTGTCACCTAAAATGGATCTCCAAATAGTGTGAGACATAGTGTGTGTGAGCTATAAATTATTTGTGACCAAAAAGATTAACCGAAAAGATTATATCACAACTGTGTCTCTACTGTATTGTAAAACTACTCCAACTCAGTATTATATGAGTTGCGCCGGTATTTTATTTGCCGGTCTCTATAAACACAAATTGTGTTTTCCGTCTCTTTGTGTGTGGTTTAGGTGCATCACCTGTACTGTACCCCAAACACAGTTGTTATCAATAACTCATAACACTGTCTGCCTTTTGTCTGCCCTCTCCTCTCAATTATTCCGATCTCATCTGAAATTCCCGAAAAGGCATTAATACTGTATTTGATTTTCTCTACACTTATATAGAGTATTGATGTGAATGAGAGCATAGATATCCACATATTTTTCACTCTTTCCTATGAACTAAGTCTTCGACTGTTTTATTGTGACATTTATTTATATTGTATATCGAAAGCACACAAAAACAAAACAAATGTATAGATAAAACGGTAGTATATTTATGAGATGAAAAATATGTTTGACTTTCCGGGCATACATACCAAACCCAGGGCTCAAACAGAAATTCATGCATATCTTTTGCACACAATTTTATGGTCGAACAGAAAACCAAATTGGCTTTGGGTTCAGTTCATAGGGTTTTAGATACTATAGAAGATATGGGATTTTTTTACTTTTTTATTGTTAGTTCCTTTCACTGATCGAACTCATGATTTGAATCATGATTTTGATGAATCAATGGAACTGAAAAACATAGCGTCGATTCAAAATAGCTTTCCTCTATTTTTCATGTCTATAGCCCTATCCCTCAGGCATGTGTAGGTATAGGCCTGAGAGAGAAGACCAATAATTTATCTTTTAGTTTCAGATGAAAGAAAATATGGATTACAGGGATATTTGGATAGAATACAGAATATGTGATGCGCTGATCGTTCTCTGCTGTCTCTGCTCTCCAATGTGTGTATGAGTGCTATGTGTCTAACCGTTGCTGAAACCCATTACCATTTATTGGAAGAGTATATATATATATTATTCTTGTGTCAGTCGAAGAGTAAAAGTATAAGAGATCGGGTATCAAATAGGAAGTAGCCCTAAAACAAGCCATGACTGAAATGTGAAATGAAAAGGCAGTGCATTCGTGTAGTAATAAAATCGTTTCCAAACTTTTTTTAGTTAAACTTATTTGACTTTTTTAGAAAAATCACTATAATATGGATAAATGATGTTGGGGTACATATATCGATATTAAAGCATAGGTGCGAATCCATGTTCTTTTTAGACTTAATAAAAGATGGTTTTGGTTTGATTTCTGATTTTACTTTTATTACTATTTTATTTGCTGTTGTTTTGTTTAGAACTCCTATTCTTCTTCTATCACTCGATTAGTATTCTTCACATCATTTCGATTCAATAAAATATTAGTTTTATTTCTTTTCCCTTTTCCTCATATTTCTCTAATGCCTTACAACAACTTAATCGAGACTTTCTTTCTAAACCACAAATATAGAATTGTTTTCTTCAGTTATTGAATAGAATTGTTTAATATTTTTGAATTTTTTTTGCTTTTGGCGTTTGGGCCGAAAAAATAGTGTAAATCCGTATTTTTGTATGTTTTTGATATATAATAAACTTTAAACCGATTCTCGTATTCCATTAGTTGTTGTAGTGATGTCTAGGCTTTAGTTAGTTTGGAGTAGTGTTAGAGTCGAGTCTCCACTCCTGTTCTCCCTTCTCTTGACTGCTCTCATATTACATTAGATCCTGAAGCGTCCGATGAGCCAAAAGGGAATTTATATCTATCTTTCTATATATCCTATATATATATATATTTGAGTTCAAAACCAATCTCTCTCTCTCTCTCTCTCTCTCTCTCTCCTCTTCTCTCCTCTCCTCTTCTCCTCTCCTCTCCCCTCCCCTCTCCTCTCTCTCATCAGAGAGAGAATACAATATTTACGAGTTTTGTAGTTAAGTCTGATTCAAACAATTTCGCTTTTGGGTACTGGAATTCTGGTGGCAATTGTCAGACATAGTGTATATAAGCAGATTGTATGAGACATTACTTATAAACCCCAAAAACTCCACTTCTCTTAATGCTCGGATCAGACTTTAAGTGTGGAATTAAGGAATAAATTCTATTCTCAATTCTGTTGCCACTAATACTAATCAATGCAATCAATAAATATTAACTTTTTGTTTCTTCTTTTGCACACAAAATACTTTTCCATTAACTTTTCCACTTCTGTACGATTGATATATTTCTCATATGATATATCGTCAATGGATTCGTAATCACATATAATTATTTTGTTATTCACAGATATTTCCTTTGAGTGCATTTGGAAACAGACTTTTTTATCTGTCGATTGATTTGCTATTCAGTGATAGAAAATTATAAGTGAAATGTAGATCAGATTTATTTCTTTCTTTATATATATTTGTTTCTGGAGTTCAGAAACACATTCGACAGTCAGTGAGAAATGTCTTTCAGTTAAAAGAGTTATATTCCTCGAGATTTAGGTCAATAGTTGGACATTGCGTGCGATTTATTGCACACATTCAATGTTATCACTACCACAAGACAGTGAAACGAATAGGAACTGATTCATCGATTGATTATCAGACTGGAAGACATATTTTACTTTCATATGTCTCTCTGTTTAGCAAAGAATTGCAATATTTATATTCATTGTTCTCAATATATATTTTTTATATTCTCTTATTTTTCACTATATTTCGTGATAACAAATATTTTTTATTTTTTCTTCCAAACAATTTATCTTATTATCTATATTTCATTGTATTCTCTTTTTTCCGATTCTTATTCTCTCTCTTTTTTTGATATATATTTTGTGTCGAAATTTCGATTCAATTATTTTCGTTTCAAAACATATTCCATTTACTTTTTTTAATTATAATTTATATTATTTGTTATCATTAATAATGATAATACTGTTTAATAATAGAGAATAAATGTTAATTTAGATTAATTTATATTTGAGATGAATTTTTCAAAAAAATTAATGAAAAACCTCTACTGAACTGAATTGAACTGAACTCTAATGAATGATTTTTGTTGGCTATTTAGTAGAAAATCTAATTTAATGATATATATCACTGCGATTTGTGCGATGAATCATCTGTTGGTGCGAACCCAACACTTGCGACCATTGCATAAATTTAATGTATGGCTGAAGCGGACAGAAAGCGCTTCCAATATATGGCGAATAGTATTATATATATTCTAATAGAGTATTCCCTTTTTCCTCCACTGAATCCGCGTTTATCGCTATTTGTGCCCTATTTTTGGCCATAAATTCATCACCACTTCATTTGTGTGTATAGACTAACTGTTCGATTGGTTTAACTGTTGAAACGACAGTACAAAACAGTAGAATAGTATTGACTAAAAACATTTTGCTAATCAAAATAAATGAATACTTACTATACTCTCTCTAACTCTTAATGTTCTTATATATCGACTCTAAAAATCCCTTTAAATGGAGAAACGATGAAAACGATGAGGGATTTCGTTCAATAGATGATCGGATAGAACATACATTTCCATACATACGAGTCACTTGGATTACCCACTCCTCTAACCCCACTATGGGTTTGGGCAATATTTTTGGCTTTAAATGTACATAAAATAAACAAATAAATAGTCTATTATATAGTCAATTCTTCTCTTTGATCTTTGAAATTATCTCTGAGTTATATATTCTCTCTCTTTAAATATGTTATTATATTTTTTTATCACAAAATAATTCTTTTTGAGTAAAGAAGTTTTCATTTTAATGGATACTTAAACTAAAAAAATCTCTGCCAAATGGAAAGGAATATCGGAATATATATAAATAAAGAATTGATAGAAATTACTTCACTGAAAGAAAAGTCTAATGAATTCTTGAAAGGATTTTCTGATTGAAAATTTCTTCGATCATTACTATTATGAGCCAAAAAGGCTTTTACATGATTTCAATTCGTATGACTTCTTCGTTGTATTGATTTTTTTCTTTGTCAGTGGGAAAAAAGTGCTACTTTACAGATGAACTTATTGTGCAGACGAAAGCAGAGGAGTTGGACTAACTTTCAAGTTTTATTATGAAAGAGCATATACTATACTGTGCTCTGGAAATATATGGCCAACTATTTTGTCATCTTATATATCAAAACTTTCGAAACTATTAAGCAATTTAGGCAATTATATTAGACATGAGAGCAGTTTAACTGTCAGCTTGTTTTTCATGAGCGCGACATCAATATATGGAATTGAGGCCTATTTCCACGCAAACAGTATTTCACGCAAAATAATATTTTTAACACGAAATGTGATATAAATTCCACGCATTGGCCGAAAATTAATTTATTATATTATATGCTCATGCTAGTAATATTATTATTGCTATTATTATAATGTATTTGTGCTGTTCTTTTTTGCATTAGTCGTTCATCTGATTAGTGGCTTCTGTGACACTTAACACATCAAATATGAATGAATAAAATGCACTCTTCTATTGAATCTCATCCATAAATGCATTCTATGCCTGAAGTCAAACAGAATATCTATATATAGATTAAAAATATATTGTTTCTCATGAATTACAAAATAATTGTTAGTTTTAAGTTCAGTATTCAAATAGAGAGAAGTATATTAACTCCGAAGGGTATAATTCGAAATTAAATGATTCGATTAATTTCGACTGAATTAAACATTATATTTATTGATGTGATGGCCATTGAGTGTAAGGTAGAGATAAAGCAATGGCAAAGAGAATGGATAGCATAGAAAGAAAAAATATACTAATGATTGTAATGTAACAAAACACCGATTCGGTTATTTAATATTGTAATGGATTATATATATATGTTATTGTTAGGTATGACAAAAATGATTTATTCTCATGTGTTTGAAAAGAGCGACTAATAATCGTAGGAATATTCTCTGGTCATTATAATAGTCTATAATAAATGCCGAAATACACTCTCGATGTCTACTTAAATATAAAGAGAGTGAATGTGTTATATTAGTGACTGTGCCTTATAATCATATAATTTAATATTTATTGATGAACGCACCCATCCATTGCCCACCATTGCCCACTATAGCTCACATATTGCCATTGTCTGCTGGAATATTATATCATATGATATAATACTCCATCCATTGCATTCACAAAGTATTCATTGAATAGATATAAAGTCTTATAACTTTTCTATTAATATTGAGCTTTAGTTAAATTTTTGCTTTGGATATAAGACTTATAAGTCGTAACTGGATTTCTGTCGATGACTTCTATAAACCAAGAGCTAAGCCTTAATTCCTCTTTTTTTATACTCACTCTTCTTCTAAGTTGGAGTACTTTTTTGGCTTATTTTCATTCTTCTGAAAAAAAACTCGATTTACTTTTTTTGGAACTGAGAATTGTATTTGAAGAGAGCTATGAAACGAATTTCATATACAGTATTATTATATGTGTATAAGTGAACTGATTATATATTCTGAGCCCTGAAATAAAGGTCAGGAAAATGTTATAAATCTCTTTGATTGCATTTCAGTGGTGCTTCCGAACTCTTCCCGAAGTATTATTTTATTTTCCTTTCATATATGTCTATATTTCTTATAAACTCTCACTTCTATGAAAAAGATGCCATCAATTTATGCATAACAACTGCACTGGCATTCCATTAATAAAATATAGTAGAGAGAGACGCGAGATAGAGAGAGAGAGAGAG